>JALIZH010010201.1:0-42510 GCA_030522465.1 Rhipicephalus appendiculatus | reverse complement strand
AAAACATAACCGCGTGAATGACGAACATAGCAATGTGCATTTTTGCAATCCATTGATGCTACTTTAATGCAGACATCATAGACGATGGACCAAATATTGCGACACAAACAGCTATTGTGCTTGTCGCAATTTTTAGCATTCTGTTTCCGAAGTTCCCGATGAAGTAGCATCAATGAATATTGAGTGCGTGTCAACATTGATGCTTTTACCATAATCAGTCTCTAGAAGCTTAAAATTGAGAAAGATTAAGCGTTTCAAGGCGGTCGTTGCTGTTCTTGAACGTCGAATCCGCTATGAGCTGTAGAGATTTGGTAACGCCAAGATAATGTTTGCACACTCATCGCTTCTTGCTCAAGCAGATGCAGCTGAGTGTAACAAGGACACAGTTGAAATTTTTAACAACCGTCTTTGAAAGGGAACACACAATCACTGCCGCTTTGTACACTCGTGGTCCAAACGCTGTATTTGGTACAGATCAGTACTTTTATTGCACTGAGAACGATACAGTTTTCAAAATTTCGCTTGTCTACAATAATAGGCGTCACTTGCAAGAGTACTTGTGTGTCGATTCGGTAGAATAGCGTGTCGCAAATGCCCAACAAAGGTGATAAAAGTTTCTGCAGAGACGTTAGGTAGCCCAAAAAGGAAATACGGCAAGTCACCCAAGGGTATTCTTTCAAAGAATAAAATCTGATGCAGACGATATTCGTTGTCCATTATAAGAAGTTCGTTCATGTGCTTAGCACACACGTCCTGTGCGTTTGTATAAGAGAAAGCTAATTCGTGCAGGCAAACTGCCAGGCCAGTACCAAAAGCATGAAGATGAGCTGGGATGATTATGCTAGTAGCATGGAAGCAAGGTAAAAGACGTCCTCTTGTGCTCAGAACACAGGCACCGCTTCAAGGTGAATTGGTGATTTCCGTAACACACCACACGTCCGCACTCGCTGACACCGACGTCATTTGGGCGCTGGGTAGGAACAGCCTCTGTCAAGGAAAGCATAAAATGAAATGCGACGTCAGACTCGGAAAATGAATTATCGGAATGATGAAATGTATCTTTGCGATAATGCTACAATCACTTTAACGTCCTGTACAAAGACAACTACACGAGGTTTCTATCTTCTTACTGTGGCCTTTCCGCGCACTAATGCGAATGCCAAGCATATCTAAATATCATATGTCGTACTTTTTCCGTGCTTTCAATAGTACTGACGGGGTACATCATGCTAGCAAATGTTGCTAGCATAATGTATGAATGGCCCGAATCTAAATAATGTGTCACTATGTGCACATACAAGAACAAAAACGAACAAACGCGTTGTATTGACGAATCACTTGTATGCATTTGAATTGTGCATGAATGCAGAGCGTCCAACACACTTAATTGCATAGCACAGCCATCGATTTGACACAATTTGAACGCCGTACTGGGATAATAATCTTCGCGACCCCGCCAAAAAAAATAGGCGCAGCCGCACAGAGCGATTTCCACTGAAAGCGTCACGCCTACAGCAACGTCTCTGCAATGTACAAATATGGCAACACACATTTTTGTTATCAATATGACATAACATGCAGCAGAGTACGTAAATGTCGGTGTTTTATTTCCCAAAACCGCGATATGATTATGAAGGACTCCGTAGTGTAGTGAAATCTCAGCAGCCTCGGCCGATATTCGATCCCGCAACCTCGAAGTCAGCAGCCAAGCACCACAATAATGATACCACAGCGGCGGGTAAACACAAACCAAGTACCCTTGTCTTCCTAGCGTACGCGGCATATTGAATTCAGTGCGTCTAAGATGGTTGAAAAAAAGGAATGAAGAGAGGACAAACTGTGTGGGTGGCTAGCATAGGTCACCACCCCCAGCTGATAAGGTTTCAACATCTGCCCTCCACTTACAAAGCACGCGGTTGAATATTGCACGACGCCTGTCATTGAGGCGCGGCGCTTAATGAAACAAAAGTGCAACTACAGTTGCAAATTGACCGTTCTTCACAAGCGCGAGTCACAGTTTGTGATATCCTCTTCTCTTGGGACTATCCTTACTCGTGGCCACGTAACAGCTACAGTCGACCACAGAAGTTTGCGGACCACGCGAGCGCGTGGTCAAGAGCCCCCTTCGCGACCTTTCCGCTATGTGAGCGGCGATCGACAGCAGCGCTACGCCCAAGAAGCATCCATCTCTTTAACAAAAGCTTGAATTTCTCGCACTGGGCACGAATATTTTCCTCCTTTCACTTTTCTGATGCTGCATACGCTTCGGCAGCCGCGGCTACGCGCTTCTGTCTCGGCAGCAATATATCCACATAACTTAACAGTCGCGATTCTTGAAAAGTCATAATCACCTAACGGCGCGCCGTCGTAGCTTTGATTCTGCAATCAAGGTACAGTTCTGATGCTCAAGGGGAAAATTGACAGCCACCCGTTTGTAGCACGAAGTCACAAGGAAATCCGTATGGATTTCTCAGAAAGGAAAAGCTTCTTAGTCGTCGAAAAATTCGTCCTGGTCCGGGGTTCGAACCCGGGACCAAAGCCTTTCCGGGGCGGTCGCTCTACCAATTGAGCTAACCAGGAAGCTAGCAATCGGCAGCGCGAGGGCGAATTCATCGACAACTCGAAGCACATGGACACAAGTAATGCAAATGAGTTCTTCGGAAACCCGCCAGGTGGCGGAGAGGTTAAGAAAGAGAAAATTGTGGCTTCGTGCTACAAAGGGTGCAATAAAATTTGTTGCTGGGCTAGTTGGTGCATAGTTAAAATATAAGACGGTGGCGCAAAATGGGACAAGCGCTTGTATACGTCTCTTCTTCCTTTTTCGTCCTTGTCCCATTTTGCCCCACCGTCTTATATTTTAACTACAAAGGGTGGTTGTCAATTTTCCCTTTCTTAACCCTTCCGCCACCTTGCGGGTTTCCGCGGAACTCATTTGCAATTCTGATGCTCGTACCGCAGATAAGCGCTTTGCGTGAAAACAACGAACTAGCGATGTTATGTGCTGCAGTAGAACATTAATATACCAGTAAATAACAAGACCCGTTTCGGCCTAGCGCTGCGGTCGACGGCAGATGACACACCGCTAGGTGGTTTGGACAAGCAGTTTGGCACGCGCTCGCCTGGTCCGTAAACTTTTGTGGTTGACTATACAGCGCGAACCTTACCTGAGAATGACACATGTCTGGACCCTCCAGGAGTTCGTGCTGCTTGGGGCCAGAATACGGAAGCCCTCGCGATTTCAGGACGGGGACTGTCGGTCCATTGCTGGGTAGCGAGCGGCTACATAAGCGCTCTCGAGGGTCCCGTACGAACCAATCCGCAACTCCTCGGGATTTCCGCGGAGCGCTGAAGGCAAGTGCGGAACGAAGATACTCCCTACCCACCGACTCAGCTGCCCAGACGGCCAAGTGGCTCAGACCATTCCACACGCAGAGACAGATGACACAGTGCTCAGTCGTTGGAACTATGTCCGGGACAATAATGCATGCGTAGCGGCGTCTTGAGGTGGCTACTGGCAGGAACGCTATCGGATAACCTGGAATGGCGAGCGCTCTCGCCACTCGCCTGTGCAATGCGAAGAAGATCAAGTTCACCTTTGAACGGGTTCACTCGATACAGCTCCCACGGTGACAGGGCGTTCCCTAGCGCTGCAATCCCACAATAAAGCCCGCCCACACACAGCAGCCGGTCCGACAGCGGGCTAATTCCTTCCAGATTGGCGCGCACTTCGCTTAGGATCCGTTCCTTCGTACTCGTTCCGACGATGCTAAAGTTGTCTAGCATATTCGTGGTGCACAAGTGCCGTAGTTGAACATAGTTTAGCCTGCTAAGTGCTGTAATCAGTGCATCCGAAGTCTCTTGTCGTCATGGCTTAAAAGAAAACTGTCGGGCTTCCTGGGATGCACTGTCGTTTCCCTGAGAGTGATGATCTGTCTGCAGCCCAGCGTTATAGGCACAGTATTTGAACGCTCATTCGAAGTTTATCTTAACGCGAATTTTCATGATCGGTACACGTGCTTTTCGTTGAGGGAGGGATGTACCGAAATTCGCTTAAAGGAAAACTGTCACTGTTCCCGGCATGCACTGCCGTTATCCTCAAAGCGATGATCCAACTGCAGCCGAGCGTTTATAGGCACAGTATATCGTCCTTCATGGGAAGTTTACGTTAGCGCAGATATTCATAATCAATACAAATCCTTTTCGTTGAACGAGTGGTGTACTGAAACTCGTGCCCGGGTGAGGAGCAGTTTAGAAAACACTGTTGGCTTATCAGTGCCATATATAGCGTCCTTTCTTAGCGGTGCTCTCGTCCATTCGCTGTCTTTTTTTCTTTTTGGGGGGGGGGGGGGGGGGTTATGTTTACATGATCACGTGGCCGGCCCCCCTTTTTTAAAGGAAACGACGAACCCCTGCGCTCGCGCAATACCTCAGGTCTCCTGGTTTGCGATGTCGACAAGGCGAGTTTCATCCTGGCAATATAGTGGACCGCACCCTTATTGGACGAAACACAAGAGGTGTTGTGCAATTGCATCTTGGATAAAACTAATTGAGGCGGCCAAGTGAATTAGGAATAAAGGCTACGACGCAGCGTCGACATCCTCACTCTCCATCATCATTATAATTTTTTCGGCAACCTGGTGTTTTCTAACCTTCAACAAAATATAAATACACGGGTCTTAGGCAAGTCCGGGATAAGATCCCGCGATCTTCGAATCAGCAGTCGAGCACCATACCCACAAGACAACTGTGGAGAGATGGGCCACGCATCAAATAAGTAGAACCTTCTTCACTGCTCACGAAAGATCCGATCTCAATGCACGCACGACACTTGCGATGGCGGTAGTGATTGAACTAAGTCTAACACCACTGAAGACGATAGTATGTAAGTTCACGCATATGTATACAAGCCGACTTGTTTCTCGGACGTTCAGATTATCGAGGACCGACGGCCGTCGACGCCGCTATATTTATACCGCGAATGCCGTTTGTGCAGCGATTGTAACTTTTCCTGGATACGAGTTCACCTGATAAAGTAATCTTTACCATCCCTCAATCCCTTCAGCGTTACATTACGTGAATATTGAACGCGTGTCAATACAGACGATTTCACCATGATCTGTTGCAAAACAGCCCATGAACACGTGGACCATTCCATTACTATCGTCGTTGTTCTTGTACAGTCGAGCGCGATTTGATGGTTATCGCGTGAGCATCGACCAAGAACTACAACAGCGCCACGTCCCAGAATCCTCTTTCGAGGAGAAGGAAGTATTACGCTTGCATCACTCACTCTTTTTGCTATTCCTTAAGCTGCGATCACTCCCATCTGAGGAAGCTGTTTAAACGAAGGAGTGCCAAGCAACAACTTTAACACATCTTTCCCCGCAATTTCGCAATCGCCCGCGGAGATAAGAGCCTAGGAAAAATGCACTTGATCGCAACGAATAAAAGGCTCAAAATAGAAACTAAGGGTGTAGAATTCGTCGTAGGGGTGATTGTTGTAGCATGGAACAGCCAACGAGGTAGAGAAGAATGCGCAGTCTTGATTTTCACTGATCCAAAGCGTGCCGCCATGCCCCTGGTACGTTAGGCAGGTCGACGCTCGCGCGATAACCTTCATATCGCGCGCGACTGTAGATGAAGATATTTATTATACTCATCACTTTTCTCTTGAGCAGTTTCAGCTGAGTGGAACAAAAATACGATCACGAACTCAACCACGAGAGTCTTCGAAATGCAAGACACGATTACTGCCGATTTGCTCACGTGTGGTTCAGATGTACTTGATACTGGTCAACACGTTTATTGCACCGAAGAACAATGCAATATTCAAAAAAGCTAGATGTGGGCAAAAATTATCAACAGATAGAAAACTTCTTACACGCATATTTGGTAAAGTAACGTAGCGAAAATGACCAGTAAAGACGATAAAAGTTTTTTCTAGAGACACAAGGTAGTTGAACTAGATATACGACAAATCATCCAAGGGGATTCGTTAGAAGAATAAAATCTTATGCAGGCGATATACGCAGTCGCTTAATGAGCAATTTCTTCATGGTCTTTGTGCACACATTGTGTGTGTTTGTCACAGAAAGTGAACGAAGGCAGGAAAACCGCATGACCAACGCTGAAAGCTTCGCGACTTGCTGGGCTGGACAAGCTGGCAGCAAGGAAGCAATGCAAGAGCCGTCCTCTTGAGGTTAGAAATCAGACACCGCTTCGAGGTGAACTGTTGGGTTCCATAAAAGTGCCCCACAAGAAAGTCGCAGCTTGCTGGCGCCTTCGCCATCTATGTGCCGGGGAGAAACAGCGTCTGTGAAGGAAAATATCAAACGAAATGTGACGTCACATTAAGAAATAGACTTAACGGCATGATGACAAAGCACAGACACAGGGCATGAGCACAGAGTTATTTCTACAAGAAACGGGTCTGCTACGGCCACGTCACTTCACTGGCTAAATAACGCAACATGCATTTTTTATTATCACATAACATTCGTCAGAGTAAATAATTATAAGGGTTTTTAAGTCCTAAAAGCGCGATAATATGTGGACCGCGACAGTAGGGGGTAGGGGGTGATTCGGAAATTTATACCACCTGGTGTTCTTCCACATGCACCTAAATCCATGTACAAGAGCTTCTAGCACATCTCAATTGAAATTCGGGTCATCCTTTGAGCATCACAATAACGACACCACCCCGGCGTATAAGCATTAGCCGAGTACACGGTCTTCTTAACATCGTGTCTGCCTAGTATGGGTCACCGCCGCCAACTGGTACCTCTTCTAGCTCCGCACTCTGCTTACAAATCACGTGGTAGAATACTAAAGGGAAAATAGACAACCAGTCGTTTGTAGTACGAAGCCACAAGGAAATCCGTATGGATTTCTCAGAAAGAAAACTTCTTGGTTGCCGAAAAATTCGTCCTGGTCCGGGGTTCGAACCCGGGACCAACGCCTTTCGGGGCGGTCGCTCTACCAATTGAGCTAATCAGGAAGCTAGCAATTGGAAGCGCGAGGGCGAATCCATCGACAACTCGAAGCACATGGACAGAAGTAATGCAAATACTGCACGACGCCTGTCACTAAGGCGCCGCGCTTCATGAAAGAATTGCAACCACAGTTCTTAATTTGCCTCTCTAGACGCGCGCGAAGCATCGTTTTTAATAACCCTCTTAACATGGCACTGTCCCCTGTCATGGCCACGTAAGAGGCTCACATACAAAACTTACCTGAGAATGGCGTGTGTCCGGACACGTCGTGTTGCTCAGCGCCACAGCATGCGATACTTCGCGACTTTAGGATGGGGCCTCGGGATGGGACCACTCGTTTTGGCAGGCTGCTTCATACGCGTCCTCGAGGGTCTCGTACGAACCCAACCGCAATTCCTCGGGATTTCCGCAGAGCGCTGAAGCTAGTCCGGCATGAAGATACTCCCGTTCCACCGACTCGGCTGCCCATACAGCCGCGTAGGCCAGATTACGCCACACGCAGACACACATGACACGGTGCTCAATCGTGGGAACAATGTCCGTCACAATAATGCACGCGTAGCGGCGAGTTGAGGTGGCTATTGGCACGAACTCTATCGGATAGCCTGGAATGGCGAGCGCTCTCGCTACACGCCTGTGAAGTGCGAAGTAGATCAACGTCATCTTGAACGGGTCCACTCGATACAGCTCCCACGGTGATAAGGCGTCCTCTGGCACTGCAAGCCAACAATAAAGCCTGCCAACATAATGAAGCCGATCCGAGAGCGGGCTGATTCCTTTCAGATATGCACGCACTTTTTGTAGGATCTCGCTCTTCGAACTACCACGGATAAATCTAAAGTTGTCGAGGAGAGGCGTTAAGTTCAAGCGCCGTAGTTGACTATAGCGTAACATCGTGAGGGCTGTAACCAGTGCATCCAAGTCTCTCGTCGTCATGGCTTAAAAGCTTATATGGCAGAGAGCGCGCACGTACTGTCGTGTTCTTAAGAGCGATGTTCCAACTGCAGCCCAGCGCTTATACGGACAGTAGTACTGTGGTAACGTGAATACGTCCGCCTTAGGCACAGTGATAGGGCTGTCATGCTGTTTTTATTATCTGCCTGCTGTTTGTATTATCTGCCTGTTGTATGTATGCTGTTATCTGTTGCGGCCGGTGACGTGGCCCCCGCCTTATATATATTGGTTGGTCCTGGCTGTTCAAGCTGTGCCTCGGTTACATCATGTACATTGCTCATTGAAAGTGTGTCTTATGGTAACTGTTCATAAACAGTACGCCTGCTTTTTCGTTGAACGAGCGATGCACTGAAATTAACATCCCATTGAGGAGTCGTTTAGGCAACACCAATGGCTTTTCAATCGCAGACAGAGCGTCCATTATAAGTGGTCTCGCGCCTCCAGTGCTTATCTGGGATGACTTAATTCCACTCTTACCTTCACGAACTGCCTTTTAGAAACCAATGATGAGCCATTGCGCTTGCGCAGTGGCTCATCTGCTTTACGAGGTTGACGTGGCGGGTTTCATCCTGGCCGTAGTTGCCGTATTCCCATTGGACGAAACGGAATAAGTGTTCTATTGGTGTACCGTTTGGTACAGCTAACTGATGCGGCCAAATAAATTTGGTGTCCTGGCTATGACTTCTTCTTTAATCGCGGGGATGTTTAACCGCGGTGAACTTAGAATTCATAATTTCGAGTGCCTGTTTTGTTAGAAACAAGCTTGCTTCCCCAATCTTTCTTACTGATCTTCCTTTTTCTGTCGCAGACACAATTGGCGAGCGTTAAGGGTGCAGTAAGATCGCCTACTTAGCAAAAGCACGTAAAAGGTGAGCAGTTAAGAAAAAAATATATGAATTTTGCGCCATGTAGTGCAAAACCGGTCGTCGCTACTACTTCCGGTTGTGACATCATAATTTATCAATTATTTTTAACACGAAAGTGTTTTATGCCGGGGTCCACCAAGATTTGAGTGACGTATTTCCGTCACGGAAAACGTCGAAAAAATACACATGATAAGAAGACAAAGAAAAAAAGTTCCGTCAACGGGAGTCGAACCTGCGACCTCTAGGTCCGCGACAAGAGATGCCGGGCACGCGCCACGATCACAGACTTTGCAGGCTTTAAAAACAAGCCTTTTATATCTACCACTGTCCTCTCACAGTGCTCTTGCTAAAAGAAGTAATGTATAATGACCGTGAAATGCACGATTAGTTTCTTCAAAGCGTTGTTTCTCTGCGTCCGTCCCATTCGGCGTGTTTCGAATATAAACGTCAACGTAGATGCATCCACGTTAAAGGGTGTTATAACTGTCAACACACCAATAGACATTGTGCAAGCTCTCTTATATCAATGTTCAGTAAACATTCGACTACTTCTGTAAGGACACGTTTCACTTTCGTGTTATACCGATTCCTATGACGGAGGGATCAACCATGTTTTTTTTATTGCTGTTGGTTGTCCCCGCGATACGTAGATGTCCACGGTGATAACGAGCCGCCAAATACTTGATACATGGGCTTCAATGGAAATTACGCTACCAGTGCACATATACCTTGGCCGTATGCCGATGCCAACTGCGTGGACGCAGCGCCGCCCCGCGGCCTCCGCTTGCAGCGCACAAAGCTCTCCCATAGAGTTACGGCGGAGCTTCGTTACCAGTAAATGTATTGAATGACTCTGGTATAATATTTAATGAATGTCCCCTTGTGTGATATGCATTTTTTTAGAGTTCAACACGGCCTACTCGGAGAGTTCAGCAGTTGTGCGCCGCCATAGCGACATCGCGTCAACATCTCAACAAGTTGCTGACGCGCGATAAACGACGCGAGCAACGCGCGGTTCATCCTCCTGGAACGTTCCGACCACAATAAAACACGAGCGGACAAAATAACAAGTGCTGTAAGCACACCAAGCTAAGGCTCGCGAAAGCTTCAGAGTAAAAAATGCCGCTCACATCCACCGAGGGTTGAATACTAGAAGCTACCGTCTATGTCGCTGATATTCTAGACTCCACTACCAACGGAAGGGGAGGAGGCGTATCCGTTTATTCCAGTAAAGTGTACTAGAAGAGGGGAGTGCTCGAAACTGCCGCAGAACCAATGCACAGAAAATGAAGCCCAAACATGGTCAATCCGCTCGTGGCGCTGCGGACGGTAGTCTGTAATGTGTCGTCGTTTTAAGAGCTGCGCGCGGCTCCGCCAATGTGGTTCAGGGCAGTGGGGTAGCCAGGGGGTGTTACACCGGGCACGTGCCCTCCCCCCCTGATTTTTTTTTCGCCATGGCATACAGAGCGCAAAATGCCAATTTCAAGAAGGTGCCCCACCCGAAATCGAAGTGGTGCCCCCCCCCCACCGAAAAAAATTTCTGGCTACGCCCGTGGTTCAGGGGTAAAATGCCCACTTCCCACTCAAAAGACCCGGGTTCGAATCGCAGCTGTAGATTGTGGGATTTTTATTTTTATTGTCACTTGTTACAGCTGTATTGGTTTGCCTTTGTTTCTTATCTAGCTTCAGTTGCTACGTATTGCTTCAAAAAGTAACGCTAAATATGAAGTAAAGAAGAAGAAATTTTACGGTGAACGTACTTATTGACGAGCGCAAATATTGGTTTCCATCATTTATTTTTACTTCGGTCGGCCACCAATTCAGCATGAATTTTCGTCATTATTTATTATTTAAGGTATATGTTCGCAAAATAACTTGTACAAGAATACTACATTTGTATCCGCAATGTCAACACGTTCACCTGTTTACGTACACCTCGTGATCGCTTTATTAACGTTACCAGTCAAATAGCTTTTAACGCGATAGCGTTAAAGAGCTCGTTTCGCAGAAATTCCGGCGTCGGCGTCGTTGGTTGTGAGCGAAAAATCATCATATTGTCCGTGACCGAAAAATCGGGAAAGATGCAAATAAAATAAATAATAAATTTTCGGGTCCGTGTGAGGATCGAACCCGGGTCGCCTGCGTGGCAAGCAGGTGTTCTACCACACAGCCATGCCTCTGCTTGGGAATGCTGTGAAAATAACTTCCTCTGCTTGGAAATGCAGTGAAAATTAACTTTCATGCTTCGCAAACGCAAGCGTCTTTTATATAGGCGTCGCAATATAACATGTAATATCCCAGGAATATTGCGTGGTACAAGCGTACATTGCCATCGGGCGTCAGGATATGTGACTATCATAACGATTTCATAGTTTAAAGCCAGCCACCAATTACAAACGGCACACACCTTACTGCGCGTATTCCCTTAACACCACGTAGTGGGTGCATAGCAAGTTCGAAAACATTTCCCACATTTGCCGCGCATAATTTCTCCTGGTTTAAAGCATGCTACCCATTACATAGTATGCGCTAAGTGATTGAAGTACGCACTAGGGACAGGATATCGCTATCGCGTTCAACTCTTAAAGGCGAAGATTAAGGGTCCCCCAATTTTGCTTTAGTGTCAGGAGAAATACTGAAAGAACAGACGGAACATCGTTGTTTTTCCAGTATTCAAAACCTTCGCAGCTTCCCGCTGACCGAAGGTCGTTCACTTTCAGTTGTTCTTTTGAAGCGAGCCAGCGGCCAGCGATCGGAAGCATCGTATCGAGCACATGCAGGCAGATTCTAGCGTTCGCTAAAATCTCGGAGGCCATACTTTACGTTTTTTGTGGAATCCGGTGCAGTTGAGCTGCAAATAAATACGCTCGCTGTCAAATTTCTTCTTCTTTACTTCACATTTTGCGTCACATTTTGTAGCAGTACGTAGCAACTGAAGCTACATTTACGAAACAAAGGCAAACCAGTACAAGTGACACTAAGAATAAAAATGCATCATCCACAGCTGCGATTCGAACCTGGGCCTTTTGAGTGGGAAGCGGGCATTCTACCCCTGCACCACTTTGGCAGAGCCGCGTGCAACTCTTAAAACGACGACAGATTGCAAACTACCGACCGCAGCGTCACAAGCGGATTGACCCTGTTTGGGCTTCACTTTTCCAAGCTCGTTTCGGGCACTCCTCTGTTCTAGTACACTCTAATTCCAGGCATGTCAGGAGCACCATAGGGCGGTGTCACGTCGTCGGAAGTACTAGATGGCGCCCGCACTTTTCCGGTTTTGAGCAATAGCCAATCAGGGCGCACCAGAGGCGACACTTTTGCGACTATCGCCTTTTGCGATCATATTGCGACCCAGTGCTGTGTTCAGTGATCCTGATACGACAAGCGCATAATCAGGAAAAAGTTGATATAGAATCGCTTTCGCGGAGCGCCAGTCCGAGCTTGGCGAATCTAACAGAAATCGACACTGACCGCTACACGCATACAAAAGGATTTACAAAAGCATAAAAGGTAGCGCATCTAAGGAAAAAGTTTCAATTCTTTTTTGAGTGAAATTCACCGTATTATTCATATTCACTTGGTTATTCTGCAGCACCGGCCCTAAAAGAAAACATTGTTAGCAGAACGAAGTAATAATAATATCTGGGGTTTAACGTCCCAAAACCACCATATGATTATGAGAGACGCCGTAGTGGAGGGCTCCGGAAATTTCGACCACCTGGGGTTCTTTAACGTGCACCTAAATCTAAGCACACGGGACTCGAGCATTTTCGCCTCCATCGAAAATGCGGCCGCCGTGGCCGGGATTCGATCCCGCGACCTGCGGGTCAGCAGTCGAGCACCATAACCACTAGACCACCGCGGCGGGAGTAGAAAGAAGTATAGCATCCTAGAGTTAACTACACTCCGGCCGCGCATGAAATAAGGTCTGCGGCCTTAGATTCGGAAACCAGTATATGATTATGAGAGACGCCGCAGTGGAAGTCTCCGGAAATTTCGACCACTTGGGGTTGTGTAACATGCACCTAAATATGAGTACACGGGCCTCAGGCGTCTCGCCTCCATGGAAATGTATCCGTCACGTCCGAGATCAAATCCCGCGATGTTCGGATCAGCAGTCGACCACCATATCTACTACACTAGACAACCGTGATGAGCAGGGGCGTAGGCAGAAATATTGTTCGGGAGTGGGGCATCACCTTGATATGAAGTGGGGGGCCGGGCAGGCAGATGTGGTCAAGTGTCATTCTGTTCCCTCTATGCCATCGCAAAAAATCAGTTCGAGGGTGGGGGGAGGGGGAGGGTCTGGTGTGCCACCCCTGGCTACGCCACTGGTGGCGAGATGGGCTACTCGTGAAATGTGCAAAACATGCTTGAAGGTTCACCAATGATCCGATCTGAATGTACGCCCAACACTTGTGACGGAGGTAATGCTAGAACTAACGCTGACACCCCACGAAAAGCATAGAATGTAAGTTCGCGCATATATATGCAAGCCGACTTCTCTCTCGGACGTTCAGATTATCTGCACTATCTTTGTACCGCGAATGTTGCCCGATTATGCAGCGAGCTTACCTTTTTCTAGTCACAAGTTCACCGGGTTAATAACGTAATCTTTACCGTTCCTCGATTCTTCATCGTCACATCCACGTGAATATTGAACGCGTGTCAGTACTGGCGCGTTTAGGATAATTTCTTCCATACAGCCTAAAGTAGAGCACGTGGACCATTACATTACTATCGCTTTTTTTGCTCGAACATCGAAGCTCTTATGAGCTGTAGATATTTAATATACTGGCCGCATATTTTGAACGCAGCTGAGTGGAACAAGAACACGAGCAAGAATCCAACCACAAGAGTCTGAAATTGAAGACAAAATTACTGTCGCTTTGCTCACGTACAGTGCAGATGCTGTATTTGTTAATGGTCAGTACGTTTATTGAACCGCAGAACTATGCAGTTTTCAAAAGACACTTCCGTAGAATAATCAATAACAGATAAAAGACTTCTTACACGTACATTTCGTAAAATAACATGGCGAAAATGAACAGTAAAGGTGATAAAAGTGTTCCTAGAGACACAAGGTACATGAACTAGAAGTTCGGCAAATCAGCCTGGGGGTTTCGTTAGAAGAATAAAATCTGATGCAGGCGATACTCGCAGTCGCTAATAAGGAATTTGTTCATGGCTTTTAGCGCGCACAATGTGTGCGTTGTCAGAGAAAGTGAACCAGGGCAGGCAAACCGCATGGTCAACACCGAAAGCTTCAGGAATTGCTGGGCTGAACAAGCTAGTAGCAAGAGAGCAATACAAGAGCCGTCCTCTTGTGGTTAGAAAAGAAGCACTGCTTCAGGGTGAACTGCTGGGCTCCATAAATGTCCCACACAAGGTAGACGCTGCTCGCCGGTACCTTCGCCATCTGGGCGCCGGGGGGGAAACAGCCTCTGTGAAGGAGAACATACATCGAAATATGAAGTCACATTCATAAATCACTCTTACAGTATGAGGACGGTAGTTGACTGTACACAAACTATACGAGCTTTTTTTCTTGATAGTCTGATCATCCAACGCGCACATGCCGATGTCAAGTATCTAGATATTGACCTTCCTTCTTTTTTTCAGTCATTTCAGTAGTACTAACGGGGCGTGCAAAGATTTTTAACGCCTGTACTAAAAGCACAAGGCGAAATCATGCCGTCATGATGCGTACAGGCAAGTACAAAAACGAAATAACGCCTTTTGTTTATCTCTCGCTTGTTTGCATTTCAACTGTGCGTGACTGCAGGGCCTCGAGCACAATTAGCGACATCGCACGGCCATTAGCGGAAATAAGCCAACGTACACAGAGCGATTTCCACTAGAACCATCTCTGCTACGGCAACGTCTGTGCACAGGCTAAATACAGCACCGCGGATTTTTGTTATTGGGGTGACTAACATTCATCAGAGTACATACCCAAAATCACGATGTGATTAGGGAGGAACCACGTAGTGAGGGGGGTGGGGGGGGGGGGCGGTGTTCAGAAATTTGTAACGCTTGGTGTGTTCTTCTACATGCACCTCAATTCAGTTACAAGAAGCCCTGGCACATCGCTTCAATGCAAATGTGGGTCATCAATTAAGCACCACAGTCGTGAGACCATAGTGTCGCGTAAATATCAGCCTCGTACCCGGTCTTCAAAACGTGGCGTGTTCCCAACAACGGTCCCCCGCCTACATCTGGTTCGGCTTCTAGCTCCACGCTCCATTTGACATCTCGTGGCAGAATATTACACGACGCCTGTCAGTGAGGTGCAGCCTTAATGAAAAAAAAAAAGTGTAACCACAGTTGTCAATTTAACTGTCCAGAAACGCGCGAATGAGTTTATAAAATCCTCCTAACACGGCACTATGCTCTGTCGTGCCCGTGTAAGATGCTCAGATGCGAACCTTACCTGAGAATGGTGTACGACTAGACAGTCGCGTTGCTCAAAGCCACAGCATGGGTGCCTTCGAGACTTTAGGACGGGGCCCTTGGAGCCATTGCATCTTGACGGGCTTCTGCATACGCGACCTCGAGGGTCCCATACGAACCGATCCGCAAGTCCTCAGGATTTCCGCAGAGCGCTGAAGCCAGTGCGGACTGAAAATACTCCCGTCTCACCGACTCGGCTGCCCACACAGCCACGTAGGTCAAACTATCCCACACGCAGACGCAGATGACACGGTGCTCATTCGTGGGAACCGTGTCCGTCACAATAATGCACGCGGAGCGGCGATTTGAGGTGTCTATTGGCACGAACTGTATCGGATAGCCTGGAATGGCGAGAGCTCTCGCTATACGCCTGTGCAGTGCGAAGTAGATCAAAGTCACCTTGAACGGGTCCACTCGATACAGCTGCCACGGTGACAGGGCGTCCTCTGGCACTGCAAGCCAACCATAAAGCCTGCCCACATAATGAAGTCGGTGGGACAGCGGGCTGATTCCTTCCAGGTAGGCACGCACTTTTTTGTAGGATCCGTCTCTTCGAAGTCGGACCGAATGTGGTAAAGTTTTCTAGGATAGTCGTGAAGCTCAAGCACAGTAGTTTGGTATGCCTTAACCTCGCGAGCGCTGTATCCAGCGCATCCAAGTCTTTCGTCGTCATGGCTTAAAGGAAAACTGTCGGGGAGCCCGCATGCACTGTCATTTTCTTGAAATCGATGTTCCAACTGCTGCCTTGCGCTTATACGGACATTAATACTGTGGTAACGTCAACACGTCAGCCTTACGAAAGGCGATGGGGCTGCCATTCTGTTTGTGCCATCTGTGTGCTGTTTGTATGCTGTTATCTGCTGCCGGCAGTGACGTCACACCCGCCTTGTATACACCCGCCCGGAACTCTGGCGTGCACCCGCACGTGCTGCAACTCTGACGTGCGGGTGCACGCCAGAGTTCCGGGACTTCAAAGTCAAAGTCATAGAAAGACACCCAAGCGTGCACAGTCGTCTGATAGCCGAGGAGGAGGAGGAGGAGGAAGGGAAACAAGCGGAAGGACAGGGAGGTTAGCCAGTTCTTGGACCGGCTGGCTACCCTGTGCTGGGGAAGGGGGTAAGGGGAGTAAAAGATGATAGAAAAGAGATGTTACAAGAAAAAAAGAAAGAAAGAAAAAAGACAGGAAGAGAATGAAAAATAAAGGAAGAAAGAGTCTTAAAGTCTGTCGCTCAGACCAGTTGCACGCAAAAAACGTAACAATGCTTTCAAAGCTTTCTGGGCTGAGGATGGACTTGACCAGGGACCCAGAATTCTTTCTTCCGACAAAGGGCGATCATCCAGTCTATCTAGTGCTTCTGTAAGTTCTCGTCTTGGCGCATTGAAACGGGTGCACTCACACAGAAGATGGGCGATCGTTTCTTCACAGCTGCAGTTATTGCACGTAGAGGTGCTGGCCATACCAATAAGAAAGGAGTATGCATTTGTGAAGGCCACGCCAAGCCACAGGCGGCACAGAAGAGTCTCTTCAGCTCGAGATATTCCCGACGGAAGACGAAGCTTGAGATCGAGATCCAAGTGATGTAGCCGAGCATTTGTAAACACCGTAGAGTTCCACTGTGCCAGTGTGAGGTCACGTGCCTTTCGTGATTAAACTAAGGGGCGACACATGTGTTAGTGAACCGTCCATAACACTAAGCAAAGAAGAGATCAACTATCTCTCTTGCGCCTAGGTGCACTCACAAAATTGTAATCTTGTCGACTAACAGTATCCACTCGTTGTATCGTGACGTACGGCCTGAAAAGTGCACGTGACTTGTTAAACCGCAACCTTTTCCTTTCATATTGCATCGAAGCAATAAAAATATCAGTTGTTATTCAGCGCTCGTCCTGTGTGCTTATTCGTTCGTCTCATCTATATTGCGCTGTTTTTACCTTTTACGATTTACAACCAACTAGCCCAACGAAACACACTTCCGACATCTAGCTGGCACCCATAGGTAAGCCAGCTAGTTCCGGTCCTGACAGGAAACAACGTCGTGGTCACGTGTGTTGAAATCCCGAGACAACCCGAATATTGCAAAATCGAAAGCTGAGGCAACCAGCGTACCGCCGTGGCAGCAAAAGAAACTTTACGCCGCGTGAACGCGGTTCTTTCTGCAGTGCCGCTTGCAAATATGGGGCTAGGTTTGCCGAAGAGCGGAGGTGATATTCTCGATCATACTCATTTGGGATACAATCACGTACGTTCGCAAGTACACACGTGACTCGTCCCGTCCGCAAGGAAAGCTGCCGCCCCACTAACGGCTTAACAAGCTCAAGTCTGCGCAGTGCACGTAACAATCGCGTACAACACGTAATGTGAAATCTCGCGAAATTGCTAAGCGTCCCCGAAGGCGACAGCCGCTCGCGGCTATCTCGTACTACGTCGCACACGCGTACTGATCAGTTTGTGTAGTCTTAACTTGAGACATGCGGCGGTAAGTTCGTCGCGACTCGTAATCGCATCATCTCGCATGGCGGAATGGGCTTTAAAAGGTAACGGCAGGCGTAATGGCAACCGAAGGTAAAGTCCCCAAGCGCCCGCATTGCGGTCTGTCGAGTCGTCAAAAAAAGTCAGTTTCGCCGCAAGGGCGACGCAATCAATGCGATAGCAACGAATTGGCATTTCACGTGAAAAACGGCAAGCAGATCGAAACTTGGAGCGCACTGCTCAAGCGCAAGGAACGCACGAAACATACGCACTGGTATACACAGGACGAGCGCGAACTAACAAGTGTCGCAGTTGTTACTTCACTGTGTTAGAACAGCACGCTTCTTTCGGAAACGGGGCGTCTGCAGCGAGCGAAGTGACCTTTGTGCGCTCTGTAACCTAAACGCAGTCTTTCCGACGAAAGCACACGACGTAAAACTGCCCCCCATCCCCCCACCCCAAGTTAAGCGCGCGCGCGCCCGGGCAAAGGCGACTACGCCCTGCATGCCAAAGTGCAAGGGGAGCCAACGCACCGCAACGAGTGGGGCGCCGAGCTCGCACTTTCTTGGTGGCTTTTGTATATATATATATATATATATATATATATATATATATATATATATATATATATATATATATATATATATATATATATATATACATATATATATACATATATATATATATATATATATATATATATATATATATATATATATATATATATGAATAGTGAAGTGAATGCTGCTGATGTAGCGAAGCTCCTTGGAAGCCAGTCTGCGTCATTTTAATTTACTAAGTGACGCCATTCCCCTTGTGTGACATGCAGTTTTGCATGTGTGTCCCCTTGTGTGACATGCATTTTTCTTGAGAGTTTAACACGGCCTACTCAACAAAAAATGCATGTCACACAAGGGGACACTCATTAAATATTACACCAGGGTCCTTTAATACATTTACTGGTCACGAAGCTCCACCGTAACTCTATACGAGAGCTTTGTGCGCTGCAAGCGGACGCCGCGGGCCGGCGCTGCGTCCACGCAGTTGGCATCGGGTAGACGGCCATGGTTTCATATGTAAACTGGTAGCGTAAATTTCATTGAAGCCAATGTATCAAGTAGTTGGCGGCTTGTTACCGCCGTCGCCATCAACGTATCGCGGCGACAGCTAACAGGAAGCAACAAATAAGAAATAAATTTGTTGAGAGTTTCACACGGCCTACGCATTGGGACGTTAAACCCCAGATATTATTATTAACACGGCCTACTCAGAGTTCAGCTGTTGTGCGCCGCCGCAGCGACATCGCGTATACATCTCCACAAGTTGCCGGCGCGCGATAAACCACGCGAGCAACGCGCGGTTCGTCTTCCTGGAACGTTCAGGCCACAATAAAAAATTGGGGGGACCCTTAAGCTTCGCCTTTAAGACTTGAACGCGATAGCGATATCCCGTCCCTAGTGCGTACTTCAATCACTTAGTGCATACTATGTAATGGGTAGTATGGTTTAAACCAGGAGAAATTATGCGCGGCAAATGTGGGAAATGTTTTCGAACTTGCTATGCACCCACTACGTGGTGTTAAGGGAATACGCGCAGTAAGGTGTGTGCCGTTTGTAATGGGTGGCTGGCTTTAAACTATGGAATCGTTATGATAGTCACATATTCTGACGCCCGATGGCAATTTACGCTTGTACCACGCAATATTCCTGGGATATTACATGTTATATTGCGACGCCTACATAAAGGACGCTTGCGTTTGCGAAGCATGGAAGTTATTTTCACTGCATTTCCAAGCAGAGGAAGTTATTTTCACAGTACATCCAAGCAGAGGCATGGCAGTGTGGTAGAACACCTGCTTGCCACGCAGACGACCCGGGTTCGATCCTCACTCAGACCCGAAAATTTTTATTATTTATTTTATTTGCATACTTCTCGATTTTTCGGTCACGCACAAGATGATGATTTTTCGCTCACAACCAACGACGCCGACACCGACGCCGGAATTTCAGCGAAACGAGCTATTTAACGCTATCGCGTTAAAAATGCCGCTCACATCCACCGAGGGTTGAATTCTACAAGCTACCGTCTGTGTCGCTGATATTCTAGACTCCGCTACCAACGGACAGGGATGAGGCATGTCCGTTTATTCCAGACAGTGGCGTAGTCATGGGTTGGCACACCGGGCGCGTGCCCCCCCCCCCCCCCCCCGCATTTTTTTTTTGCCATGGCATACAGAGCGAAAAATGACCATTTCAGTGAGGTGCCCCCCTCCGAAATAAAGTAAGTGCCCCCCCCCCCCCCGGAGAAAATTTATTGCCACGCACCTGATTCCAGACATGTCAGGAGCACCATAGCGCAGCGTCACATTAACGGAAATACTACATGGCACCCGCACTTTTCCGGTTTTGCGCAACAGACAATCAGGGCGCACCAAAGGCGACACTTTTGCGACTATCGCCTTTTGCGATCATTTTGCGACCCAGTACTGTGTTCAGTGATCCTGATACGATGAGCGCATAATCAGAAAAAGTTGATATAGAGTCGCTTTCGCGGAGCGCCAGTCTGAGCTTGGCGAATCTAAAAGAAATTGACGCTGACCGCCACACACATACAAAAGGATTTACAAAAGCATAAAAGGTAGCGCTTCTAAGGACAATATCTGAATTCTTTTTGAGCGAAATGCATCGGATTATTCATATTCATTTGGTTATTTCAGCAGCAGCGCCTCTAAAAGAAAACTTTGTTACAAGAAAAAAAAAAGGTATCCAAGAGTTAACTACGGTCCGGTCGCGCATGAAGTAATAGAAATTTCGACCGCGGGGTTTTTTAACCTGCACTTTAATATCAGTACACGGGCCTCAGGAGTCTCGCCTCCATCGAAGTGTGTCCCTCACGTCCTGGATGAAATCCCGCGATGTTTGCGTCAGCAGTCGAGCACCGTATCCACTAGAAATTTTTGTCAGAGGGTGGGGGGGCAGGCAGATGGGGTCGAGCGTCGGTCTGGTCCCTCTATGCCCAGGCACAAAGAAAATAAGTTCGGGGGGGGGGGGGGGGGGGGCTCTGGTGTACCACCTCTTGGCTACGCCACTGGTGGCGAGATGGGCCACGCATGAAATATGCAAAGTGTTCTTGAGGGTTTACGAATGATCCGATCTGAATGTACGCACGTCCCTTGTCACGGAAGTAATTCTAGAACTAACGATGAGACCCACGAAAAGCATAGAATGTTAAGTTCACGCATATACTATATACAAGCCGACTTCTCTTTCGGACGTCCAGATTATCTACGACCGACGACCGTCCACGCCGCTATCTTTGTACCGATAGCCCGATTATGCAGCGAGCGTACCTTTTTAGGGGGAAGCTCCTTAGGGTGTGGGTCTGTCCCTCCTCTCTTGTAGTAGTAGTAGTAGTAGTAGGTAGGTAGGTAGGTAGGTAGATAGCCACGTGTAGTGGAATGTACCCACTCCACGTGATAAAGATGACGCAGTATAGTGGAATGTACCCACTACACGTGATAACGATGACGCTGATGACCATGAAGTATAAGCGCGTTCCAGACCACACATTCTCTTCCTGCCATGGATGAAAACAATCGAGCTTCGCCCACTCATCATCATTCACTTCGTGGGTATGGCGTGATTTCTCTAGTCACAAGTTCTCCGGGTTAATCTTTACCGTTCCTCGATTCTTCATCGTCACAACCACGTGAATATTAAACGCGTGTCAATACTGGCGCTTTTACGATAGTTTGTTCCATACAGCCCAAATTAGAGCACGTAGACCATTTCGTAACCATCGCTATTGTTCTTGAACATCGAAGCTATTATGAGCTGTAGATATTGAATATACTGGCCGCATACTTTTAAAGCAGCTGCACCTGAGTGGAAGAAGAACGCGAGCAAGAATTCATCCAGAAGTGTATGAAATTGAACACAAATTTACAGTCAATATGCTCACGTACAGATCAGACGCTGTATTTGGTATGTGTCAGTACGTTTATTGTACCGTGGAACAAAGCAATTTTCAAAAAAAAAACGCTTGTGCACAATAACTAATCACAGATAGAAGAGTTCTTACACGTACATTTGGTAAAATAACATGGCGAAAATGAACAGCGACGGTGATAAAAGTATTTGTAGAGACACAAGGTAGTTGAACTAGAAATTCGGCAAATCATCCATGGGGTTTCGTTAGAAGGATAAAATCTCATGCAGACTTTATTCGCAGTCGTTAATAAGGAATTTGTTCGTGGCCCTTGCGAACACATTGTGTTTGTTGTCATAGAAAGTGAACGAGGACATGAAAATAGCATGGCCAACACCGAAAGCTTCACGAGTTGCTGGGCTGAACAAGCTCGTAGCAAGGAAGCAGTGCAAAAGCCGTCCCCTTGAGGTTAGAAAACAGGCACTGCTTCGGGGTAAACTGCTGGGTTCCATAAAAGTTCCACACAAGAAAGTGGCAGCTCGCTGGCACCTTCGCCATCTGGACGTCTTGGTGAAAACAGCCTCTGTGAAGAAGAACAGGAATTGAAATGTGACGTCAAATTCGGAAGTGGAACTAACGGCAAGATGATTGTAGTTAACTGTAAACAGATAACTACACAGTCTTTTTTTTTTGTTATGCTGTGACCATCCAATGCGCGCATGGGCATGTCAAATGCCTAAATATTAGCTTTCCTTCTTTTTTTCTGCGATAACAGTAGTACTAACGGGGTGTGCAAAGATTTTTGGCGTCCTGTACTCAGAGCACAGGAAGAAATCATGTCATCATTACGCGTCCAGGCAAGAACGAAAAACTAAATAGCACTTCTTATTTATCTTTAACACGTTTGCATTTGAACTGTGGATGACTGAAGGGCCTCGAGCATAATCAACGCCCTCGCACAGCCATCTATCTGACGCAGCACTATCCTTTGCCGTGCCCATGTAACACGCATGGATGCGAACTTACCTGAGAGTATCGTAAGTCTGGAACCTCCAGGAGTTCGGGGTGCTCAACGCCACAACACGGCAGCTTTCGTGATATTAGGACGGGGCCTGTCGGTCCATCGCATTGTAACGGGCTGCCATATGCGCGCTCTCGAGGGTCTCGTAGGAACCCATCCGCAATTCGTCAGGGTTTCCGCAGAGCGCTGAAGCAAGTGCGGAGCGAAGATGCCCCTTAACCACCGAATCTGCCGCCCAGACAGCCACGTAGTTGAGACTATCCCAGACGCACACACAGGTTACGAAGTGCTCACTCGTGGGTACCGTTTGCGGGACAATAATGCACGCGTAGCGGCGACTTGGGGTGGCTATAGGCACAAACGCTTGAGGATAACCTTGAATCCCCAGCTCTCTCGAAATATGCCTGTGAACGGCGAAGCACGTCAAGGTCACCTTTAACGGGTTGACACGATACACCTCCCAAGGTGACAGGGCGTCTTCTGGCGCTGCAAGCCAACAGTAAAGCCTGCCCGCATTATAAAGCCGGCACGACAGTGGGCTGACTTCTTCCAGATTGGCGCGCACTTGGTGTAGGATCTCTTCCCTCGTACTCCTTCCGGTAATGCTAAAGTTGTCTAGAAGAGTCGTTGCGCTCAAGTACCGTAGTTTCGTGTAGTCTAACCTCCTGAGGGCTGTAATCAGCGCATCCAAGTCTCTTGCTGTCATGATTCAAATGAAAACTGTCAGGGTGTTCAAATGAAAACTGTCAGGGTGTCCGGCATGAACCGTCGTTTTCTTCAAAGCAATGTTCCAACTGGAGCCCAGAGTTCATACGCGCAGCCTTTTATAGATCATTAGAAGCGTATCATATCGCAAAATGTTCGTAACCAGTACGCCTGGTTTTCGTTGAACGAGGGATGTAGGGAAATTCTCGGCCGAGTGAGGAGTCGTTTATCAAACGCCGGTGGCTTATGAATGACGGATCATTATTCGCCAGTGTTTCTGTGTATTCGTTGCATTCTGGGGATGATCATGATTCCACCGTCATTTCGTCGAGCCCCATTTAGGATAGCACGGATGAACTACTGCGCTTGCGCAGAAGCTCATTCACCTCGTTCGCGTTGTCGACGCGGCGGGTTTTCAGGATGACCGTAACGGCTAGGATTCCCTTTGCAAGATACGAAAAAGGTGTCGTGTACAATCGGCGTCAAGTGAAACGCCAACAGCGGAGCGCGTGGCGGAAGCGTTAGCAATGCTACAGTGCGCGCGCGCCGTCGAGTCATCGCCACTGACAGGAACGCACATCCGGTTTGGCAGCATCGTATAATCCCCCCTATAGGACATTTTTCTTGCTTGTATACTTGCTCTGAGAGAGAGAGAGAAATATAGGAAAGGTAGGGAGGTTAATTAGACTGATATGCTAATATAGTGATAATGGTTGCCGGTATGCGCACGCCTAGCGCACTTGGACGGTTCACCTTTAGTAAAGACGATAGTCCCTCTTGGGATACTTCAACGCAGAAATTTTGGTCTGTCTGTCTGTCACCCGATTCAGCCACTCGGCTGAAGTTTAACCACTTTCTGAACGCCCAGCCATCTTGAACTGGTATTTGCGTTCACACTTGTGAACATTTTCGATCAAAAAAGCAAATACTACGCATATAGAGGTGCAACATTAATATGTAAGTATTAGGTCGTGTGTTCCTTTATTAAAAAAATAGATAAATACGTAATTCTAAAGACCCTAGTGTTTTTTAGGCTGCGCTGAAAATGCGACGCTGTGCACGAACTGCGACGCTATGCACGAAAAAAGCCCTGTGCTGACGATAAGGTGCTGCCGCTGGCTGTGGCCCTTGGTTCAGCACAAGCTCATGTTTTTCGATGGCGTCCGTATCTCGCACACCGCCTCCACTATTTTATCAATGCCAGCCAGATGCGGCCAATTCAACATTGAGTAGGCGCTGTCTGAGGCAAGGCAAAACATAGTAGTATGGCCGGCACAAGACTGTCGTCTTTCGACGACATTTGCAGCGAAGCACGCAGATACGCGGCCAGTTTATTTTCTTTCAACTTCTCTTTTCTTGCTTCGTTTCAAATATCACAACTATAACACAGACGATAAAAACACGGCAAATCCCACGTACCTTCGGAATCAATGTGATGTGAAGCATGCGGAAGGAAGGAGGCTGCGGTGTATCTTTTTATGGAGCTAAACGTTGAAACATAACGCTGAAGATGTGTACATATGTACATATGTGTACATCAGTGGATGGCGCTTACGTATACAACTGACTATAACCCGACGTCACGCCGGTATCATAGGAGTGCATATGTCATGTTTATAAAATTAGATAGCCAGCATTGCAACCACAGTTGACGTTTCATCAACATTACGCCTGCATAGCGTCGTTTTTCCAAAGCAGTTACGGGATCTGGCGTGGCTCTGTGGCAGAATACTTGATTGCCATGCAGATTACTAGGGTTCGATTCCTGCTGGGACCCTGATATTTAATGTTTGCATTCGTCCGGTCAACACTGCCGGTGTCGGTTTTTCTTAATGCTCTCGTATTTATTATCAATGTCTGTTCTCGCCGTTTCTGGGTAGATGTAAACTGGCAATCACCTGTGGCGCATACCCGCATAATACAGTCCGTATTATACGGGCATGTGTCAGACATGTCTCGAGGAAAGTGTTTGATGATGTACGCGACGGGATTTTCACGTTATTCATGTCATGACCAGCCAGGCATATTGGTCACACCCTGTTACCCCGCCATGCCAATGGTGGGTGGGTAGGCAGGCAGGCAGGCACGCACGCACGCACGCTGAAGGTGCCTACTGTATACGCAAAGAAATGCTTCGCATTTAATAATGGGCTGTAGGGAGATGCCTGCGAGTGGGGATGACTAGACAGCGCTCACTGGACCTTTGCTAGTGCTTCATCCACGCGCTGCGCTGTTCGCATTGGTTTGACGGTGATAGCATGCGTACCTTCGGTAAAACTAATTCATGCGGCCAAATAGATTGGAAGTCCTGGTTGCAAGACCTTCCTCAATCTCGCCTTATCTTTCGTGCGTTAAGCTTGGAATTTGAAATCATTTCATTAGTAGTTTAATCGTATTTCTCGTGTCCATGATTGTTTTACTCATCACGAGATTCCTTTCATGGCTGTATCACGGTGCATTCAAACTTGAGACGGGAACAGCAGGCGAAAACGCTAGAACGGCCGTTAAACCACGTCCGAAAACGGCCAGCAAACGTCCACGTTTGTTCTGCCGCTCCTGCACGCCACTGCCACCACCGCCTTCGCCACTTCAAAAATTTATTTCATTTTGACCGTTTCCTGCAAAAAATTTCACATTGGGCTAGTTGGCTGAATATGATCAACGTCTCTTTCGTCGCTGTCCTGAGTTCCTTTTTGTAAAGCTCGCGCAAGAAACGTTGATTACGTTTGCTGAGCAAGTAATTTTCCACCAAATTCAAAGCGTTGTTTTGGGAGATACACAAGCGGAAACTACATAAGCGGACACGCGGGCAGCGGAGGCGGCCGGCTCTTTTCTCTGTGCAAAAGCGATTGACGTTTGAGCACGCCGGCCCACTGCTGCCGCAGCTTCAGCAACTTCCCGTGTTCACGGCGCGTTAGGCTTTCGAGAAACGCGTCATACTAGACGCTGCGAGCTTTGTCGTGCTGCACGGGTGGCTTAAGACTGCGCCGATATGTACGACCGCCGACGCCTAGGCCGCCATGTTGAATTTATGGCCGGTTGTATAGACCAGAGCACGCCTATCTCGCACCTTCTCCTCGCTATCGCAGTCTCTCGTCCTCCGTGCGCTCCACGGTGGCCCTGTTTTGTCCTCGTTCGCTCTGCCGATACGACCACAGAGTTTCCTAAAGTAAACTAGAGGGGCCCTGGCGCTGCGATCGTTCAGCCACCAGGGGAATGATGGGTAGCACACAAATTTGCCTCGTCTTCGTCCTTGCGGCTTCGAATGCACTTGTGGCTTTGTTTATTGTTGTGTTTTGGTTCTGTTTCGGATAAAAGAAACAGGCCGTTGTGGACTTCGTGAGTCGATTTGAATTCGTGAGCCTAAAAAGGTCAAGGTGGTGAAGCTTACCTGCTACCCCTTTGCTGAACTTCGTATTGCGGCAAAGCGGATTCAGACCACACGGAGCCAAGCGAAGACTAGGCAAGACTATGCAAATGTGTACTACCCACCATTCCCATGCTGGCTGAAGCGCCTTGCTTTGCAGCTGCCATATATACTAGCGCCCAGAGTTCCCTCCAGTGTATTTATAGGAAGCTGTATGGGTACGACGACGCTGAAACCACTCAGCGCAGCAACGGGCGCCTAGGAGCTGCGCTCTAAAAAATTTCAAGGGTGCAGGCACGACACCTGTGACAAGATTAATCATAGAACAATCACTGACACCAGCGACAAGAATGTAGTGCAAGTTCACGCATATACACAAGCCGGCGCCTTCCTCGGGCGTTAAGATTATCTACGACCGATGACCGTCCTCACCGCTATCTCTGTATAGCGAGTGTTACTTGCTTCTGAAAAAAAATGTACCTTTTGCTGGTTCATCTTCACCAGATAAATGACTTAAGCTTTACCGGTCCTCGATTCTTCATCGTCACAACCACGTGAATATTGAACGCGTGTCAATATTGACGCGTTTTGCCATAACGCATTTGAAACAACTCAACACAGAGCGGGTGCACCATTTCGTAGTTGTAGTCGTTCTTGAACAGCGGAGCTCCTGTAAGCTGTAGACATGTCATATCGCTGAACTAATGTTCACCCTCTAATTGCTTGCCTCTGAAGCAGTTGAAGCCTGGTCTGAATGGACAAGACAAGAGGGATAGCACTCTTTGAATGTGAAGGCGCATTCACTGGCGTTTGGTCACCTGCGATTCAACACTGCCCTTTATACCGGCCAGTACGTTTATTGCACATTATAACATTACAGTTTTCAAAAAGGGCTTCGTCTTCAACAAATAATATCATTACAAGACTACTTGCGCGTGAATACGACAAAATACATTCGGGAGTTCCCTGTACACGCTTAAGGTAACCGGAACAGAAATACGGCATATTGTCACGTGGTCGTGACATAGGCGAAGACAGCAGTCGGCATGTCCAGAGATGACACTCTTTATTTGGGCGAACTTGTGGCCGGAGAATGGAAACTCAAACTACAGCAAAACACAATGTAC
Organism: Rhipicephalus appendiculatus; assembly: GCA_030522465.1. NCBI lineage: Eukaryota > Metazoa > Arthropoda > Arachnida > Ixodida > Ixodidae > Rhipicephalus > Rhipicephalus appendiculatus. The sequence goes on along the minus strand of JALIZH010010201.1, from coordinate 14,628 downwards.
GATGATAGCGGCGAACAGAGCTTCGGCCGTCGGAAAAACTGACAAGTGGTCAAGCGCGGCGGCTTTTATACATGTGTCATCGAAGATTCCAGCGTTATCGCTTGCGGCCGCGTAGGTTCCAGAATCAACAGTAATGTTCTCGGTGAACACGTCATCTGATCGGACGGTTCTAACATTATCTAGATTGTTCTCAGTCATTCCGGCACGCTTTGCTCAAGGCAGAAGTCACATTGCAATGGGTCGGTAACATGAAAATAGAAATCAAGAAGAGGGTGTGGCAATATCATCCAAGAGGATTCGTTAGAAGAATAAAATCTCATGCAGGCGATATTTGCCGTCTTTCAGTAATAAATTTGTTCATGCTCTTTCCGCACATATTCCGTGTGTTTGTCGGAAAAACTGAATGAATACAGGCAAAGTGCAAGGCCAATACCGAAAGCTTCACGACTTGCTGGGTTGAGCATGCTGGTAGAAAGGAAGCAAGGCAAAATCCATCCTCTTGTGGTTAGAAGACTAGTACTGCTGCAAGGTAATCAGGTGGGTTTCATCACAGCCCACAAGTCAAGAATATTGCAGCTCGGGGACATCGTAGCCATCTGGTGCCGGGGGGAACAGCCTCTGTCGAGGAAAAGAAAACAAATTCTGACATCAGATTCAGAAGTGGAACACACGGCATGATAACATTCTCCTTTGTGAAAACTGCTTCGAGTCCAATAAGGTCTTCTACAAAGAGAACTGCAGGAATTTTTTTTCTGCTGAAAGCTTTCAGCGTGCATATATGCGCAAGCCAAACCACTCGGAATATCAGCTTGCCTACTTTCTTTCGTGCTCTCCCTTGAACCAACGCGACCTGCCAAGATTCTTTGAGACCTGTGTCACGTGCCCAAGGCAAAGTCATGTCATCATCATCGTCACAGATGAAAACAGAAACGGAAAAACTCGCCGCAGTTTTACGGAACGTGTTCGCAGTTCAGTTCCCATGACTGCAGAGACTCCTAAATATTTAATTTTATCGCGCAAACATCAATATCAAGCTATTTCACCGCCGTACTGGGACGATAATCGGCGAGACAGGATGTTTCCCCTAAGCAATAGACTCCGGCGCGCTGAGCTATTTCCACTGGAAAAATATAACACCATGCTAAATATAACACCATGCATTTTTGTTATAGGCCTCACATGACATGCGACCGAGTGCCCGGTCCTTCAAGCGTACGCGGCAAATTGAATTTAATGCACAATGATTGCTTCCAAACTTTATGAGAAAACAAGGAGTAATGACGTGTCTGCCTGTCACAGCCTGCCGCCTCCAGCTAGCCCGGCTTCTAGGCCTACATTCCATCGACGAAGCACATAGTAGGACAATGTACTACGCCTGCCATTCAGGTGCGGTGCTTAATGCAACAGATGTGCAGTCACAGTCCCCAGTTGGCCTCTATTTCTAGACGTGCGCGTATTAGAGTTCATAACATCATCTTGGTAGGATACCATCATATCTCGAGACCGTGTAACAGGCAGAGATGCGAACCTTACTTGAGAATGGCATACGTCAGAAACCTCCGGGCGTCCGTGAGTGGAGGAGCCTTCCAGGACTTGCGGGGCTGGCCTCCTGTTCCAATTCATCTAAGTGGGCTCCAAGATATGCTCTCTCAAGGGTCTCGAACGAACCAACCCGAAAATCCTCGGGATTTCCGCAGAGCGCTGAAGCAAGTGCTGAACGAAGATGTTCCCTGCCAACCAACTCGGCTGCCCAGACAGCCACGTAGCTGAGACTGTTCCAGACGCATACACAGATTACACAGTGCTCATTCGTGGGAGCCATGTCCGGAACAATGACGCACGCGTAGCGGCGACTTGGGGCGGCTATTGGCACAAACGCTTGAGGATAGCCTTGCATCCCCAGCTCCCTCGCGATGCGCCTGTGCAGCGCGAAGTATATCAAGGTCACCTTGAACGGGTTGACACGATACAGCTCCCAAGGTGACAGGGCGTCTTCTGGCGCTGCAAGCCAACAGTAAAGCACGCCCACATAATGAAGCCGGCTAGACAGCGGGCTTATTCCTTCCAGATAGGCGCGCACTTGTTCTATGATACGTTCCTTCGTACTACTTCCGAAAAAGCTAAAGTTGTCAAGGATAGTCGTGGTGCTCAAGTCCTTTAGTTGCCCACAATTTAACCTCCTGAGGGCTGTAACCAGTGCATCCAAGTCTCTCGCCGTCATAGCTTAAGGAAAACTATCAAGGTACACGGCATGTACAGTCGCGCGCGATATGAAGGTTATCGCGCGAGCGTCAACCTGCCTAAAGTGCCAAGAGCCTAGCGGTACGTTTCGGAACAGTGAAAATCAAGATTGCGCATTCTTCTCTTTTTTAGTTGGCTCTTCCATGCTATAAGAATCACCCCTACGACGAACTCTACACCCACTCTGTCTATTTTGAGCCTTCCATTCGTGGCGATCACCTTCGTGGGCTCTTATCTCCGCGGGCGATTACAAAATTGCTGGGAAAGATGTGTTAAAGCTGGTGCTTGGAACTGCTTCGTTTAAACAGCTTCCTCAGACGGGAGTAATCGCAGCTTAAGGAACAACAAAAAGAGTGAGTGAAGCTTGCGTGATACCATCCTCTCCTCGAAAGAGTATTCTGGAACAGGACGCTGCTGTAGTTCTTGGTCGATGCTCGCGCGATAACCTTCAAATCACGCTCGACTGTACTATCGTATTCTTCAGGGCGATGTTTCCAGCTGCGGCCCAGCGTTTCGAGCCACAGTATGCTGTTGCTCATTGGACGCTTAACTTATAGCAAATTTTCATAATCAGCAGCAAAGTCGACAGCTGGGCTAGTTGGTATGGTTCCATATTGTTTGAAGCGCAACGGACAGGACCAGGCGCTCGTTGTGTCTTCTTCCTGGTCCTGTCTGTTGCGCTTCAAACAATATGGTTTCATAATCAGCACGACTGCTTTTCGTGAAACGAGGACTGTACTAAAATTCGCGCTCTAGCGAGAGAGGTTTAGAAAACGCCGGTGTCTCATCAAGGGCATATAAAGCGTTACATTTTGCCACTGTTTCTGTGCATTCGCTGCATTCAGGCGATGACTATTTTTCCACTCTCACTTCGGCAGGCCCCTTTTAGAAAGGAACGATGAACTACTGCGCTTGCGCAGAAGGTCATTTTGGCCGACGTGGCTGGTTTCATCCCGGCCGTAGTGGCCAGGATAACCGTAACAGCTCGGATTCCCTTTGCAACATACGCGAGAGTTGTGTACGCGTACCTTCCGTAAAACTTTTTCATGCGGCCAAATACATTGGAAGTCCTGGCTACCACACCTTCCTCAATATCTCCTTAGCTTAAGTGCGATAATGTTGCTATCATCATTGGTGGGGTTTAACGTCCCAAACCCACGATATGATTATGTGAGACGCCGCAGTGGAGGGCTCCGTAAATTTCGACCACCCGGGATTGTTTAACATGCACCTATATCTAAGCATACGGGCCTGAAGCATTTTCGCCTCCATCGAAAATGCAGCTGCCGTGGCCGGCCTTCGATCTCGCGACCTGCGGGTCAGCAATCGAGCAGCAAGGCCACTAGACCACCGTTGCCGATTAGCTTAAAAGCGCGCTAAGCTTGGAATTCGTAATTTGTTTCGTATTCATTTCATTGGTATTTTCATCATTTTTCGCCGGGTCATAATCGTCCTGCTCATCACTGTGTTTATGAAGGGTACGAGCGCACTGAAGACGAACACACAATGAAGGCACACACACGCACACACATAGCGCTTGCACACACATGGCGCTGTGTGCCTTCATTGTGTGTTCGTCTTCAGTGCGCTCGTACCCTTCATAAACATGGAATACCAACACGCCCACAATACCACCTTGGTGCTCATCACCACATTGCTTTCAAGCCTGTATTATGGCGCATTCACATTTGAGAACAGAAAGCGAAAGCGTCGGAACAGCCGGAAAACCACATGCGCGCGAGTCGAAAACATTCGAATTTGTTCTACCACTCCGCATCACGACGTGCGACCCCTGGTGTCATGCAAACACACCAGCGGGGTAAAGTTTCCCGTACATGCCACTGGGTGGAGCTAGGCTTCCTCCATGCCTGTTTCCCGCTACCAACCCGGCGTGGCCTTGCCGGTCATGTGACCCGCCCCTCGCTGGCCAATAGCCCGTCTTCCCCCTCCATAAAACCGCCTGCAATAAACGCGGGAGAGCAGTCTCCCGTCAGTGCCGCCCGAAGTAGTCTGTGCGTCGTCACTCATGCGTCCTCCCGTCGCTCGGCCCCTCCGTCAGCCTGCCGCGGGTTACGCCGTGCTCCTGCCCTACACACCACATGCCACCACCACCGCCGCCTTCGCAACTTCGAGAATTTGAAGGCGAAAGCCTTACATGCCTCAATAAACGGGCAAGTTGACCTATGGCGGCGACTGTCAAGCGGCGTCGGGGAGGATTCTTGCAAAAAAAATGTAATCACGCATCGACGTCAGCATATGACGTCATCACGACGTCACAGAACCTAAGAATTTATAGCGTCAGCATGACGTCACAAATTCTGGCGTGATGCACTCATCATCATCAGCTTGACTACACCCACTGCAGGGCAAAGGCATCTTCAATGTTCCGCGAATCAACCCGGTCCTGTACTTTCTGATGCCACGTTATACCTGCAAACTTCTTAATCTCATCTGCCTACCTAATTTTCTGTCTCCCCCCTCACGCGTTTGCCTTCTCTTGGAATCCAGTCAGTTCCCCTTTGTGAGTGAGTGAGTGAGTGAGTACAACATTATTAAAGTCCAGTGCAGACGCTGAGGTTGCCCCGCGCCACCCGGCTACGCCCACGTGGGGACCGGCAGGTCTAGCCTCACGGACCAGCGGCTATCCTGCCTACGTGCCCGGCCCATGTCCATTCGGGGGATGTAGCAGGCCAGAAGCCTCCTTTCCAGGCCAACCTCTCCTCCTTCTTCTTCTTGCTATTAAACATCTTCTTCTTCTTCTTCTTGATGTGACGTAACACCCCATTATGCCATTTTAGTGCCCTCCTTTAGGCGCCGAACGAAACCGGAGTGGGCGCGACCTCATGAGAAGAAAACGAAGAGGGAGCTTGGCAGTTAAGGCCTGACCACACGTGCGCGTTGCAGCGTGTCAGCGCGTCAGCGCGTGTCTTTCTGCCGCGGCGTCGCCTCCTCTCCCCATTGGAGAGAGGGCGCGTAACTTCGCGTAGCCAGGCGCCCTCTCTCTCCATAGGGAGAGGGCACAACACCGCGTCAGAAATCCACGCGCTGACACGCTGTAACGCGCACGTGTGGTCAGGCCTTAAAGGCCTGACCACACGTTCTAGTGTACTAGAACAATTTCCTAGTGACGCGTCCGGGAAGGAGCGCGCGTGCCCGCTTGTGTAAACGCCACTAGTTGCAGCCGCTGCGCCTTTTCCTAGTCGACCGGCCGCTGCCGTGCCACCACTGCGTTTGACGCTGTCCGCTTTTCTAGGAATTCTTCATGCAACTGCATGTGCGGCTTATTATTAGATTGCTGCACAAAAAAGATTGAAAAGCAAGTTTCTGAAAACCATATCAACGCGCAAGCATGAAAACGTCGTCTGATGGCTAGAATGCTGCGGACCTGCGGATTCATTGCGCTTACAGTTCGTGACATCACCTCCAGCAGTATGTATTTGCACTTTGTTAACACGAAAGTGTTTTATGCCGGATTCACTTCACTGACGTACTTCCGTCACGAATATGAAGTTGTTAAAGCTTACACGAACACAACACAAATAAACAAACCAGAAGAAAAGTTTCGCAAATTCGAGAGATCTGGGAGTCGAACCCGCGACCTCTCGGCCCGCAGCATTAGATACCGGGCGCTTAACGAACTACGCCACCAGCGCATACGCCAAGAGCACTGCAGACGCGCCTTTTATATCTGACACTCCTTTTCTCTGTACCTGGTTCATCGGGGAGGTGCCACCGCCTACGAGCAAAGAAGAAAAGTGCTGCATTGTGACACAAACGAGCACCTACAGAGAACGCTTAGGTAGTCTCAGCATTACGATACGGCGTCTCCATGCCAGCATTCGAACGGACACAGGCATCAGGGCTAAGGTTTCTATATAAAACAAGTTTTTTTTTATCTAGGGACCTTAATCAGGGCGCTCTACCAACGCCTCCCCGGTGGCGTTGGCCGCACAGCGGAGTACAGCTGTACTTAGCATAGCGGAGCGTAACCTCCGCCGTGATTTCCGACAGCGTTTCTGGAGCCAATCTCGGAAGCCACGAGCGATTTGACTCAGTGACGACGCAGTTACGCGCTTTGTCTATCGCGTTGTATTAGTGTGTTAGTTATGTGATTTGACTTTCGCGTTGTGCTATCGTGTGCAGCTTCCATATGCACCAACTGTGTTTCTACGCCGTCTACTGATACGAGTGCGATGGCACCGACTACGAGAACTGCTGCACTAATCGGCGTTGAAAGAAAACGGCGTCGATGGTCGAATGTCGTGCAAGTGAGTTTGTTGCAGCGAGGGACACGCCATGGGGGGGAGCAGGAAGCCTTCGCGCGTTTGTGGCTCAAGCTGAGAACTCTGCTTCTCGCCTTTCCGAAGTTGAGCGCATCGCAACCCGACTGGCTGCCATAAACACACCGAAGCAGGACAAAATTATCGTACCTTCGCCGAAGCGACCCACCAGCAGGATGCTGCTCGCCAGCACGACGCCGCATGCCAAGCACATCCACAGGATGGTTGCCGGCGTGTAAATCATGCACCCTTCGCTGCAGCGGACCGTCATTTCACAAAACGATTTAGTGAAAACCCACTCGATTTCACTTGCATGGTTTGAGAACGCTAGTGGTTTATGTGTGAATTGCGCGATGCTCCGCTGCGTGCAATGCAGTGTCTCCGGAAAATATATCCCGGAGTCGTTGCTTGTCATGATGGAGAAGTGTCACCAGGTAGTCAACATCTGTGTGTCAACGTCTAAAGGTGCTGTAGCCACTATACATCAATAGACATTATCAACGACATTATATATCAATATACAATAAACGTTGAAATACTTAAGTAAGGTGCGTTGGGGGGGGCTAGTTGGTACGACATTAAAACGGTAAGGAAGTGCGCGGTTGACGGAACAAAAGTGCTGGGGCGTGCCAGAGATAGAAGAGCACGTGAAATTTTGGAAGCGTCTGTGATCTCAAGGCTTGGCCCTGATAAGTGCATTAGTGAACCCTCCGTCTATCTGCGTAAGAAAGAGTTGGCATTTTTAGCGTAGATAATGGGGCTTTTACAATGGTGTGGGATACTGTCGGGAGAGCTTGTGCGCATGTACGTCGTCAGAAGTGGAAGTTTCAAGCTTCAATAAAATTCAGTTGTTAGTCTGCACCTGTCCTGTGTACTAATTCTACTTGTGTTCCGTCAACCGCGCAGTTCCTTACCTTTTTGAGATTCAAATACTTCTCTGAAGACACACGAGGCAAGCAGCCGCAAAGCGCGTCTAAACCGGCATGAACCGGCCCGAACTGGCTGGACGACAAGAAAAAGGTACAGCAACGCCACCAGTGGCATCTACTGGCGTTTGCTTCAGCCAGCCTCATAGAGTTTCATACTAAAATACCTAGACTGGAATCTGTCGCTAGTGTCTATGCGGGCTCCATCAGCGGGGCTTTGTACAGCTATTATTACTTCTTGTGCAGTGAATGCACTTCGGCTGGCTACACCTTTACCCAAGAAATAACTTAACGTTTGCCTTTCCTCGATTCTTTACCATCACAACAACATGAATATTGAACGACTTTCAATACTCACTCGTTTACTCTCATTCACTCCAAACAGCTTAAAATAGAGCAGGTGGGCCATATCGAAGCTATCGCCGTTGTTCTTGAACACCGGAGCTTGTATAACCTCTACAGATGAGATATTGCCAAACTAATGTTTACCCTCTCATCGCTTGTCTCTAAAGCAGTTGCAGCCGGGTAATTGAATTGACAGACAAGAAAGATAACAGTCTTTGAAAGTGAAGCACAATTCACTAACGATTGCTTACCTGCGGTTCAAATGCTCTACTTGAAACCAGTCAGTAGGTTTATTGCACATTAAAACAAGACAGTTTTCTAAAAGGCACTTGTATACAATAACGTATATTAGGTTCGAGACTCCTTGCACGTGAATTCGATAAAGTAACGTCGAGGAAATACAAAATGAAAGCGATAAAAGTTATCCTGTAGATACATAAGCTAAGCGGAACAGATATACGACAAATCATCCAAGAGGATTCGTTTGAAGAATAAAATCTCATGCAGACGACAGTTGCAGTCTTTAGTAATAAATTTTATGCACTTTGCGCACACATTCTGTTTGCTTGTCAGAGAAAGTGAACGAGTGCAGGCAAAGTGCAAGTTCATAAATGAAAGCTTCACGAGCTGCTGTGCTGAACATGCCAGTAGCAAGGAAACAAGGCGAAAGTCATTCTCTTGTATTTAGAACACTGGCACTGCTCCAAGGTGAACTGGCGAGTTCCAGTACAGCCCACATGTCAAGAATATTGCAGCTCGCTGACATCGTCGCCATCTGGTACCGGGGTACATCCTCTGTCCAGGAAAACGGAAAAACGAATTGTACCGTCAGATAAAAAAGGGTACTGGCGGCATGATGACATGTGCCTGTGCGCAAATGTTTCAATTACATTAGGGTCTGTACACTGACCACCACACGACATTTCTTTTATTTTTCTGTTGGGCACTTTCAGCGCGCATATGCGCTAGCCAAGGCTCTCTGAATATCAGCTTGTGCACTTTCCACAGCAAGAACGTGGTCTCCGAAAATTCTTTGAGAACTGTGACAAGTGCCCAATGCATAATCATGCAGTCATTATGCGCACAGACGAAAAAAAAACGGAAAAACGCGTCGTAGTTATACGGAACGTATTTGCGTTTCAATTCTTGATGACTGCACAGACTCCCAAAGATTTAACTGCATCGCGCGGGCTTCAGTACCAAGCTATTTCACCGCCTTGTGGGAAGTATAATGGACGAGACAACAAGAAATGGACAACGGTGCACCTAGCAATTTTTACTGGAAGCGTCTCTGCCACGGCTCTGAATTGTCACTGGCTAAATATAGCAGGACGCATTTTTTTTATTGGTCTGACACAAAATCTGAGCGAGTTCCCAGTATCTCTAGGGTACGTGCCAGATCGAATTTATTGCACGTTAGCTGCTTGCAAAGCTCAAGGAGAAAAGGAAGACCAAGGACGTGCGTTCCTAACATAGCGCACTGCCCCAGGCTAATGCGGCATCTAGGCCAACATTCCATTGACAAAGCACATGGTAGTACAATGTATGCAACGTGCCATTCTGGTGCGGTACCAAACGAAACAAACCAGCAACCACAGTCGCCATTTGGGCCTGAAGCTCTAGATGAGTGCGCACTACAGTTTATAAAATCCGCTTAATACGATACTATCATCTCTGATACCCATGTAACAAGCATATATGCGAACCTTACCTCTAAATGGCCTACGCCAGAACCCTCCGGGCGTCCGTCATCTTGAACGTCACAGTGTAGGAACCTTTCGCGACTTACGACGGGGCCCCTTGATCCATAGCATCGGAGAGGGCTGCTACATACGCGTTCGTTAGGGTCTCGAATGAACCAACCCGCAAATTCTCGGGATTACCGCAGAGTGCGGACGCAAGGGCGGAATGCAGATAATCCTTACCCACCGATTCGGATGCCCATACAGCTACGTGGGTCAGACTGTTCCAGACGCAGACACAGATTACGCAGTGCTCAGTCGTGGGGACCGTGTCCGGTGCAATAATGCACGCGTAGCGGCGACTTCGGGCGGATATCGGCACAAACGCTTGAGGGTAACCCTTGAATTCCCAGCTCTCTCGCGATGCGCCTGTGTAGTCCGAAGTCGGTCATATTCACATTGAACGGGTTGGCACGATACAGCTCCCATGGTGACAGGACGTCTTCTGGGGCTGCAAGCCAACAATAAATCCCGCCCACATAATGAAGCCGGTGCGACAGCGGGCTTATTCCTTGCAGGATGGCGCGCACTTGGTCTATGATCCGTTCCTTCGTTGTCCTTCCGATAACGCTGAAGTTGTCTAGGATGCTCATGCTGCTCAAGCACTGTAGTTGTCGATAATCTAACCTCCCGAGGGCTGTAACCAACGCGTACAAGTCTCTCATCGTCATGGCTTAAGGAAAACTATCCTGGTACCTAAACTTGCACTGTCGTTTTCTTCACAGCGATGTTTCCAGCTTCTGTTCAGCGTTTATGCCACAGTACTCCGCTGTTCATTGGAAGCTTTACTTATAACAAATATTCGTAATCAGCACGCCTGCTTATCGTTGAAGGAAGGATCTACTGAAATTCGCGCTCGAGGAAGGAGTGGTTGAGAAAACAGCGATGGCTTATCAATGACAGATATGGTGTCACTTTTCAACAGTGATATCGCGCATTCGTTGCATTTTGGGGATGATTATGTCTCCCCCCACCTTTTTGACTGCCCCCCTTTTGAAAGCAAGGGTGAACCCCAGCGCTTGCTCAGTTGCTCAGTCGTCTGGTTTGCGTGGTCGACGAGGCGGGTTTCATACAAGCCGTAGTGGCCGCATTCTCATTGGACGACACGAAATAGGTTTCGGGTACGTGTACCCATAGGCGTGCGCATGGGGGGGGGGGGTTGCAGGGGGGCGAGAAGGGGGGAGCGCAAAGCCAGCCCCACAATAGGTAGGGGGGGCGATAGGTGGTTTCAAAGTCAGGCCCATACATTGACATAATAGGGGGGGGGCGCTGCGCCGAACCGTCGCCCCCCCCCTGAAGGGAAACCCCTGCGCACGCTTATGCGTGTACCTTAGGTAAAGCTTGCCAAGCCACAGTGTCCAGGTACCCATTGGAAGATGACCGAGTGACCATTCCGTTGCGTGATATCGAATGCCTGTATAATTTCGGAAGCCAATACGTAATATTGTCCTCGTCTTGAGCATGAATTGAGAGCTTGCAATGCGGATTTTGCATCACCTCTTCCTATCACCTCTTTCTGTCCCCATCATCATCATCACCCTTTTCTTCCCTTTCCCTTTTCCCCTGTGCTGAGTATCAGGCCAGAGCGCACAAGCTCAGGCCGACCTCTCGGCCTTCTAATAAATTTCGCTCTCTCTCTCTCTTTAGGTAAAGCTAATTTATGCGGCCAAATAGATAGGGAGTCCTGGCTATGACACCTGTATTAATCGCGCCTTATTTTACATGTGTTAAGCTGGTGATTCTCAATTTGTTTCGCATTTATTTTGTTTATGCATATTCATCATGTTTCGCCTCGTTTAGCAAGTTGGTTATTCCAGCATGAGGAACTTGAGCAGTAAAAAAAAAAAAGCAACACTCATTTTCTTGGCCGCACTATTATAAGTGTGGCGTGCTCGGCATCTATCGGCAAGAATATCATGCGTATGTCGAACATTTCTTGATTTCCACAATTACTTATCGCCAGGCAAGCACGCCGTGGTGATATAGTGTTTACGACGCTCGGACCCGATGGAGGCCGTGGGTGCGATCCCGGCCGTTGTGGCGGCATTTCGATGGAGGCGAAATGCTAGAGGAGGCGAAATGCTTTGCTTGGCCCTGGGACGTAGGAGTATATGTCTTAACAGCGGAGCTTTTTAAGCTTGCCATTTGTCCATGAGCTGCGATCAGAAAATGATCATCTTCATGAACCGCCACGCGCTCTCTTCATCCTCTTTTTCATCGTCATCGCCTTCTTCATCCTCTGCTTCACTCCCTGATTACGTGCGCAGATTTCTCTGGGGCGTGATGCTATAAATCTCATGGACGAGACAACAAATACAGTGGCAGAGAGAGATAAAGCAAGAGGAGAGAGAAAGAAAAAAAATAAATATGGCGTAAGGATGAAATTCTTGTTGAAAGAAATTCTTCGCGCGGTGAGACTCGAACCCGCGTACCCACGATTGAAGACGAGCGTCTTAACCAACCGACTTTTTTCATTCATTGTATCTACTCAAATTAGCCACATGACTTGGGAGAAATTCCAAACACACAAGGAACTAATATGTCCCTTCCGCTCGTACCCCGACATTATCACGAAGAAATAACTCTAAAGAATTCACACTCATCTCTAGAGTAAATATGTCAAGCAATGGCCTTTTCCAATTATACGCTAGAACGGCTGGTAGGATAAACACCTCCTCAATACCAAATAGCATTCTGGCTGAATTTTCATTCGCTCATAGACATTTCTTAGCTGAGTGACCATTATAATTAACTGGGCTGTTGAGGAAATTATTGGCTCTGCTTTTCTCTGCAACATGCGCGCCTTCCACTGGCTATGCATTCCAGTAAGGAAAAACATGTCGAATGACACGTCATTACAACTGGCCGTGCGATATCTCCAGCCACTTGGCTATCCAGGCACGCTAGTATAGTATAGCATAGCCTTGTATAGTATAGCATGGCAATATGGTAGGAAAGGGAAGAGAGGGTGAGGAGGAGAAAAAATAGGAGGAAAGAAAGATTGAAACACAGAAAGAAAGCAATATAGAGAACCAAAGGCAGAAAGAGAAAAAGGAAAGAAAGAAAGAAAGAAAGAAAGAAAGAAAGAAAGAAAGAAAGAAAGAAAGAAAGAAAGAAAGAAAGAAAGAAAGAAAGAAAGAAAGAAAGAAAGAAAGAAAGAAAGAGGAATCAAGCAATACCGAGGGAGAGAATGATAAGACAGAGAAATAAAGGCAGAAAGACCGAGAAAGAGAAATAAACAAACAAAAATGACGTACACAGAAACACAGTGGGAAAATGCAGGAAGAACTAATTTGCGGAAGAAACAAAAACAGAAAATTAGCAAGACTTAGGAAAACAGCAACATCCATGTGTCGATAAGTTCCGCTGTCTCTTGAGCATTGAGCCTCCAGTGATACTCCAGTGAAAGCTGCGATATTTTTCTGTATCTAGAGACCGTTGTCAGACGCTTCATCTGTGTTCCTGGATTTTCCCGAGTATCTATCGCGTAACCACGGCAATGACTCGGGCACTGTTTACTCGGCGGATACCCCGACCCTTTTGATAGCCCGCTGAGGCTTATCACTTGGGACAGCGATGAGCGTTTGGCGGGGGAAAAAAAATCTGCCGAAGAACTGGTCATGTGTTTTTTCGAATTGAACGCGAAAGATACCTGTCTACGTATTCGAAAGAATGTTTAATAATAATAATAATAATAATAATAATAATAATAATAATAATAATAATAATAATAATAATAATAATAATAATGCATTTTACGTCCCAAAACCACAATATCAGGGACGCTGTAGATGAGGGCCCTGAATATTTCGATCATCTGGTGTTCTTTTATATGCAGTCTCGCACAGAACAAGGGCCTTTAGCATTCGCTCCTTTCAAAATGGGTAATGAATATTCGAAAAAAAAAATTTCCTACCCTTCTCAACCCGCCCAACTCGCCGCACTTGTCATTCCTACCCTTTCTCAAGCCCGCCTACACGCAGACGCAATTGAAGAAACGCTTCGTTCTCTACAATAATTTGTTTTGTGTAAATCTTTCACGTGTGTTCTAACAGCTATCGCGCAGCCATGTCAACGACTCGAGCCTTTTTTAGTCCACCGATAACAGAGCCCCACTGTTATAGTCAACAGTGATAACAGTGTCCCATTGTTATCGCTGTTGACGGATTGCCAGCGAAGGCTTATCGGCCGAAGCAGAACCAAGCGCATCTGAATTGAGCACCAAAAAACCCGTCGTTGACTTGCGGTAGACGCAAATGAGAAAACCTCATGCAGTTTGGATGGAAACTTTCTAATCTCAATTAGACTTAGTGCGACGTTTGTTTTTTTTTAGTTCTCGGATCTAAACTTGATAAAGCGAGAGTTTGTTGTCTCCGCCTCACGCTCAGCAAACACCCTATGGTTGCCCTTTGAATGGGCTGATCCCTTTGCTATCATTTGTCGATGAGTAGTAACCACCGCTCCCCCCTATTTCGAAGCGCCTGCGAAATCATTGACGAGATGGATGTCGGACCACATGAGTGGCTGACAAAGATTCAAATAAGTTTACACCTCTTGCCATCAAGTGCGTAACTGCGTGTGCTTTCAAAAGTGTGCACAGTTTCTGAACGGGTGCACAGTTTCTGAATAGGTTAGTACATGGGAAGAAATCTTCTTGTAGAACTTCTATTGCAGGGGTCTCAAACACGCAACTTACTGGCCGCATGGGGCGCGCAGGCACATGACTCTAACCTCCTCTAGGCACCCGTTCCGCACATGACTGTCACCTCCCAATTAAAAAAAAAAACATTTCATAGTAAGTATGTCCATGAGCTACACAGACAGGAATCCTCAAAAGCAATTTTTGGTGTAGCACCCCATCCACTCACTATGTGTTAAAGAGTAAGCGTAGAATGAAGACTCTATATTTAGGAATCGGCGTCTAGATGTCAGTCATTCTAGAGATCAGTATCGATTTGTTTCTCGAAACTAGATGCCAAATCTCGTTTACAACTGTCCCATGTACGAGACATAGGAAAGACTTTCTTTCAAATGGAAACATTAGCTGTCATTTCCTGGTGCTAACTGAGACTTACTTCCCTATCTCTCCGCTTC
>JALIZH010010194.1:25000-94518 GCA_030522465.1 Rhipicephalus appendiculatus | reverse complement strand
CGAGGCTGGCGTTGACCTTTTCTGGTTTTACCTGATGGGCAAACACCCCGACGTCCAGGAAAAAATGAGACAGGAAGTACTCGAAGCTTTCAAGAAAGAGGTGAGTGCGCCATAGCTGTATTTTAACGATTCCGGAAAGCCTACTGCTACTGGTTGCTTCGGGGGAAAAAAAAGTTACAATTCCGTGAAGCGTGCATTTCGGCAAGTTCACGCTTTATGCTCAATGTAGATCCCTTTCTTTTTTAGGGGCGAAGCTCCTTAGGGTGTGGGTCTGTCCCTCCTCTGTAGTAGTAGTAGTAGTAGTAGTAGTAGTAGTAGTAGTAGCAGTAGGTAGGTAGCCATGTATAGTGGAATGTACCCACTCCACGTGATAAAGATGGCGATGACGCAGTATAGTGGAATGTACCCACTACACGTGATAACGATGAAGTATAAGCGCATTCCAGTATAGTGGAATGTACCCACTACACGTGATAACGATGACACTGATGACCATGAAGTATAAGCGCGTTCCAGACCACACATTCTCTTTCTGCCATGGATAAAACGATCGAGCTTCGCCCACTCATCATCATTTACTTCGTGGATATGGCGTGATTTTTTTTTTCGTGGGTTGGGTTCTGTCGGTAATCTGTTAAAGCAATCTATTCTTGCGGAGTATACAGGGCTCCCCAGCTATCTCTAGTCACAGTTTCAAAGCCTGTCGACAAACTCTACGTATGTTCCTTGCTGTTGAATGAAGTCAGTCACACTATTTTTTGGTTTCCACATGATTGCCTAATTAGCAAGTTGAATTAATTAACTTTTGAACGAACAAAGCAAAGTTAAAGTTTTATGGAGAAATAGACCGGTTTGCAAAATGGCCGATTAGATAGTTTCGAAGTTTATATCTGTTAATTTGTAGCGTTTTTCTGCTTACTACAGACGCCCGCGGACTACAAAATAAAATACTATGTGACATGCCCACTTGCGCGCCGTGAATGCAGTGCGCCCTAAGTTTTCGCGTATACGCGATATACTTCCCGCGCAATGGTTCATGACAGTGATAAGCAGAAGTGGCAGTTCTCGCTGGTGTTGTTGTTAGCAAAACGAGCCCCCCACCATCGTTGCTATCCTGTCGAGGCAGCTCACCCGGCCAACAGGTTTAGTTGTTTGTACGCTGAACGTTAGGGATACTGTAATCACGGCGTGCATAGGTCCGCAAGCGGGCTGGTCACGTAGTATTTTATTTGTAGGTCGCGGTCGTCTGCAGTAAGCAGATAAACACTAATACATATTGTGTTCCATAATTTTACCTAACCGCAACCACAGAGCGACAAAGTGAAGAGACCGTGAAAACAGACGGGTGAGGAAGAAAAGAAAGAAGAGAAGATGGCGATCATGTAGAATCAATAAACTACCGAAGGCACCCTGCTTTCGTAGACTTTTACAATACATACCAGATATAAAGTTAGAAACTGTCTAATCGAGCGTTTTGCAAGCCGATCTACAGCTTTCACATGAAAATTTTTCGCCCAGCTTCATTGCTTCAAAAGTTACTTAAAAAGTCCTAATTAGGCAATTATCAAGGAAACAAAGACATATTGTGACTTACTCCACGCAATAGTCGTCAACATGCATTTGGTCGCATAGTCATAGATTGCGTCGGCATATCTTTAAACTCGAGCTAGAAAGAGCTCGGGGAACTCTGTAAAACATTAGTATTCTACGTATGGCTGATCGATCCATTCTTTAACTCACAATCCACCAGGTGCATCCACTGAGTTGTATTCTCTTCACGCAGTACTTGTCATTATTTAAAATCACGACCCACCTGTGAAAGTGCCATGGTTTTCTACGCGCAGCTGCATAATTTACATTAAAAGAAAGAGCTTATGTTGATCATGAACGGGAGAGGACTATAAGGTGTAGATCACGGGTCATTTAGCGATACGTGCGAAGGAATGTGGTTTAACCACCCTTATTCAAAAATCATCATCATTATCGTAATAACCCTAATCATCATCTGCTTGACTACGCCACCTGCAAGCCAAAGGCCTCTCCCGTGTTTCACCAATCAACGCAGTCCTGTGCTTGCTGCCGGCCACATTATACCGGCAAACTTCACAATCATCATCATCATCATCAGCCTGACTACGCCCACTGCAGGGCAAAGGCCTCTCCCATGTTCCGCGAATCAACCCTGTCCTGTGCTTTCTGCTGCCACTTTATACCTGCAAACTTCTTAATCTCATCTGCCCACCTAATTTTCTGTCTCCCCCCTCACGCGTTTGCCTTCTCTTGGAATCCATTCAGTTACCCTTAATGACCAGCGGTTATCCTGCCTACGTGCTACGTGCCCGGCCCATGTCCATTTCTTCTTCTTGATTTCAACTATGATATCCTTAACCCCCGTTTGTTCCCTGACCCGCTCTGCTCTCTCCCTGTCTCTTAAGGTTACACCTATCATTTTTCATTTCATCGCAACGCAAACTTTCCAACGCAAACTTCTTAATCTCACCTATTCACTAAACTTTCTGCCTCCTCTTCGCGCGCTACCTTCTTTTGGAATGCAGCCTGCCTACTGTTAATGTCCAGCGGTTATCTTGTATTCACTTTACATGTCTTGCCCATGTCCACTTCTTCTTAATTTAGAATAACCTGTCCTCAAGACCCGCTTCTTCCCTGACCCACTCTACTCTCTTCTGGTCCCGCAAGGTTACATCTATAATATTTGTCTTTAATTCACAAATATTTACTAGTCATTCACAAAAAAATAAAACTTACAAAACTTCACAAATAATTACATGGAACTACATCGGCCAATATTTTCCAGCACTGGTAGTATACGAATGCTTATTTTAGGACTCGTACGGAATCTATACTTTTTACAGAAGTATAGGCTAGGATAGTATCCCTAGGCCAACTGATTAAAGCGAGTAAAGGAGGCGGATATCACTACTCGTGTATAAAAAAAAAAACATTTCATTCTTTTTTCCTTGTAGGAGGATGAACTCTCCATTCAGACACTGACGGGGCTGACGTACACGAATCAAGTGTTGTCCGAGACGCTACGGATGTATCCTCCCATCATGTCGTAAGTATCTTAGACAAACTTAATAAAACGTAGACTAGACGGCATGAAGCGCTTACTTACAACTTGAATGCCAGCATGAATCTAAACGAGGATGCACACTCTTACGACCTTTGAATATAAAAACAACTTGTTTGTTGCACGAACTGCCCCAATTTTTATATTGTTTGTAAACCGTAATAGGTGGTAGCAGTACTCCTGGCTGTAGTGTAGTGGTGTTGTGCCTCGCACATTTACCACGTTGCCATCGTACTTCGAAAGGCGGCGGATACCGAGAATCGGGGGCTCTTCGCCTTGCCCGACGCTAGTCGTCGTTCGCCCTCTCGTCTCGGCGACCGGGAGCAACATTCCGGAGTAGGGTGCGGTGGACAAACAATAGCGCTCTGCGCACCAGCAGTGTCGACTCGTTGGCGCCGTGCAGGTGCCAGCTGTATGGCCCATCCTATCCAGGGGCGTCCTGAACGAGCTGTCAATACCCCGAAAGGGTTGTGCAGGTGTCTACTCGCTGACGTAGTGCCGATGTCAACTTTCTGACCTCACCTGTCTTCGTGCGTCGTCGACGAGATGCCATTTCCCCGAAATATCCTCCTGGGGAATCTTCAACCAACCGACGTCAACTGACCTTTGGGGGGCACGGGAGTGGTCCTCCTTATGCTCCTCCCAGTCCTGCAGGATTGGAGGACTCCTGGCCACGACGTGGAGAGGAGAATGTGGGGGTGGACCCCAACCTTCGGATTTAATGCGGCGCACCGAAGAGCGCCGAGGTTGTTCAAAAGCTGTACACGAGTTGTTCACGAGCAGTTCTTAAGCTGTTCTCAAGATGTACATGAGCTGTTCTTGAGCTCTTCTTGAGCTCTTCTTGTCTGATCATTGCGATCACACGATGTAAATATTGTACATAAAGCTTTTTCTCTCTTCAAGTCGTCATGATGAATGCACCGGGCACGTCACCCACTCGAGGTCCCACCGGCTACGCTACCCGAATCACGCCGGTGGTTCGCGGCGCTGGGAGTCGCGACTCCAATTTCGCAACAGTGGATGGCAGCTTATGGGATTCGCCTGCGTCGGCTGCATCGAAGTGGTGAGTGCCACGTGTTTGCTCTTCTTTTCGCCAGACTCATTAGCGCAGATGGTCGGTAATGTAGTGGGGTGATTTTGGTAATCTTGGTTCGCAGACCAAGAAATGGGTGGCTCGTGGGCAAGATTACCTTAGAAGAGAAACACTGTGCATTTCTGAGATGGACAAGTTTAAAGTCCAGGAACTCCTCGAAATTTGTCAGGAGCTGGGCATTTCAGTTGGCTCGCGAAGACAAAAAAAGCAAATTTTGGAGCTTTTAGAGGAGGAGGAGGTGAGCTTAGAGGAGGCCATTGAGGCCAGAGAAGCCATTTCGGAACGAGAAGAGAAACGCGAGCGCTTAGCTCGGGAAGAGAGAGAGAAACGCGAGCGCTTAGCTCGGGAAGAAAGAGAGGAGCAAGTAAGGAGGGACCGCGAAAACGAAGAACATCAAAGGAAGATAAATGAGCTTGACCGTAAAATTGAAGCGCTCAAACGACAACATAATTATGTTGATAAATCTGAAGATAGGTACTTCAGCAACTTCAGTGTTGTAGGTTCGGCCGACTTCGAAAGCCGTAACAACAAAACTGAGACGTCTTGCATGGCACTTCCAAGTCCGAAGGCATGCGAGCAGACGGAAAACCTGAGGGTTGTAGGTTCGGCCGACTTCGAAAGCCGTAGTAACCACAAAACCGAGAAGTCTTGCATGGCACTTCCAAGTTCGAAGGCATGCGAGCGGACGCAAAATCTGAGCAGCGCACCACGTGAGAGGCAGACGACCGAGGGCAAAGGACAAAACCCCGAGGCAGCTGCCACGTGGCGTGACTCAGGCGTACAGACAAAGAAGGCAGTTATCGGGGAAATGGAAGCGCCCGCGGTAGCTGACCAAAACGAGAGCTACGAACTCATTAATGCTTCTAGGCAGAGTGACGTAGAAAGTCCTTGTAGGGACAGTGACGTCGTAGAGAAAGAACCTTCTAGGGATAGCTACGTAGTGAGAGATTCTTCTAAGGATAGCGACGTAGACAGAGATCCTTCTAAGGACAGTGACGTCGTAAAGAGAGGTACTTCTAAGGATAATGAAGTAACAAACGATCCTTCAAAGGAGAGCAACGGAAAGAGAGATCCGTCTAGGCAGCAACAGGAGCGACTAGTCGCATTTTGCAAGATCGCGTCAAAGATAGGCGCACGTCTCTCTGAAGGAGCGAAATCATCAGAGGTTGAGCGCTTGGAAAGCAACGCTGCTGACATTCTGGAAGTAGAAGTCGTTTCACAAGGCGTTCCTAGGGAGGACGAGGCTGATTTCAGCAGCACTAACTTGCTTGGTGACGAGCTCGAGACCCAGCTCGTGCCCCCTGCACTCAAGCAACCTTCAGGAGTCGCAGAAAGTAGACACAGTCAGTGTAGAGGCTTTGCAGAGTAGGGACCCGAGATTTCGAAAGGGTACATTTGTGAAGGGCTACGCGGGCACAAGCACGGAAAGAAAGGCAGCATTCTTTTCCCTGCGTGTCTGGTTTTCCCTTCGCCGAAAGAAAGGAAGGCGGCCGAACTGCCGTATGAAAGGTGACAGCATCACGCGGGTGAAAGCTCGCGCTCTTTGCTACCTCTGGCGAGCCGGAAAGCCGTCGACACCGCGACCCCATCGGGTGCGATTTAAAGGAAGAAACAATTAACAAAGGGACCTGTCATTTCGACTCATTTTGAAAGTGTGTGCATTCGATGAGAGGAGGTTTTTTTTTTTGTTGTTGTTGTTGTTTTGTTAGACTTCAGTGATAAGTTTCGCAGCTTTTGTTGCAAAGCAGAATATTCAGTTTTGGTAATGATTTTCTTATTTTGGACGTCTGCCGATGAGCAAGGGATACGTCAAATTTTTTGTAGTAAGGTGTACTTTCCTCGTCATCGAAGAAGCAGACATTGATACTTCGTTGTTTACTTGTTTGCGTTTTATTATTTTGGAAGATAACCGTTAGCGCTCGAGTAGAGAGCAGCGCGTTGATTTGAACAGAGAAGAAGGCTGAGTAAAAGCCTCTGTGTAGGATGCCTTCTGATGTTTTGCAGTGCACGTGTTAGTATGCGCGTCAGTGTAGGTTTTACTTTTCTGTTTGTTTTATTATACGCGTGAGTTTGATTTCAGTGTTATTTCTTACTTTGTTTAGGCGTATTGTCTTGCGTGTGTTGCTCATTTGCTGCGTGCATTGAGCGAAAGGCTAATTTTAGTGGAGGTTCAGAACACTTGCGAGTAGCGCCCAGGCGCACCTGTGAACCTTCAGTAGAAAGTTAAGAAGGATGCCGCTTTCCAGAAATTGAGGCAGGTGTTGAGTGAGAAACCCGTCCTGACGGAACCGGATTTTGCAAAACCTTTCGCTATTGAGTGTAAAGCGAGTGAACGCTGTTTAGAAGCAGTGCTATGTCAGACGGACCAGAGTGGAGAAGTGCGACCCGTTTTGTATTTGAGTCGCAAATTAAGCTTCAAGGAAGAGGATTAGAGCACATCGAAGAAAGAATGTGTTTGCATTGTTTGGGCCGTGCAAAAAACTGGGGTGCTATTTTTAGGAATCTAAGTTTATCATAGAAACCCATCACTCTCCACTAACCTGGATACACCAAATGTCACCTAAGAATGACCGTTTGCTCAGATGGAGCATGGCATTGCAGCAGCACAATGTTGAGGCGCGCTGTATGAGAGGTCGCCTTCACGCAGACGCCTTAAGTCGGGCGTTCTGAATCGAGAGGAAACGCAAAATGAAGTCAATTATTTTGTTTGGTTGGATTTCTTATCTAGCGTTATGTAGTGTTAGTGTAGCGTATTTTGTATGCAGTTATGTTACAATGAAGGGCGTAGAGAACTTTCTCACTGACTCCCTTGTTGTCGGAAGCTCTACAGTTTGCTTGTTTAGCTTGATTGTAATGTTCTCTTAATTCCAAATGGAATTACATGTGAAAGTTACTGGGTACTTGTCCGGATTAAGGTGCACATTGTTTCTTTGGGCTTACGCTATTTAGATATCGGCAGTCAGATGAATGATTTGTAGAATCTGGGTCTGGCGATGAGAGTGGCGCGCGCGTGGCGCTTGTCGCATTGTGTGTGGCTGACAAGGGTCGTTTCTTGGAGCTTGTCACCCATATTCTGCGAAGTCGTATGCAGAGGCCTGCTCCTGGAGAGGCCTGCCTGTTGGACAAAGCCCTTTGAGAGAGCAAGAACCCTTCCCGGAACATCGCGGACATCGATCCGGCCGAGCTGCATGGAACAACTCGACCTCCCGATGTATCATCTGGCGGAGGGGGTGCTGTTGTGCCTCGCACATTTACCACGTTGCCATCGTACTTCGAAAGGCGGCGGATACCGAGAATCGGGGGCTCTTCGCCTTGCCCGACGCTAGTCGTCGTTCGCCCTCTCGTCTCGGCGACCGGGAGCAACATTCCGGAGTAGGGTGCGGTGGACAAACAATAGCGCTCTGCGCACCAGCAGTGTCGACTCGTTGGCGCCGTGCAGGTGCCAGCTGTATGGCCCATCCTATCCAGGGGCGTCCTGAACGAGCTGTCAATACCCCGAAAGGGTTGTGCAGGTGTCTACTCGCTGACGTAGTGCCGATGTCAACTTTCTGACCTCACCTGTCTTCGTGCGTCGTCGACGAGATGCCATTTCCCCGAAATATCCTCCTGGGGAATCTTCAACCAACCGACGTCAACTGACCTTTGGGGGGCACGGGAGTGGTCCTCCTTATGCTCCTCCCAGTCCTGCAGGATTGGAGGACTCCTGGCCACGACGTGGAGAGGAGAATGTGGGGGTGGACCCCAACCTTCGGATTTAATGCGGCGCACCGAAGAGCGCCGAGGTTGTTCAAAAGCTGTACACGAGTTGTTCACGAGCAGTTCTTAAGCTGTTCTCAAGATGTACATGAGCTGTTCTTGAGCTCTTCTTGAGCTCTTCTTGTCTGATCATTGCGATCACACGATGTAAATATTGTACATAAAGCTTTTTCTCTCTTCAAGTCGTCATGATGAATGCACCGGGCACGTCACCCACTCGAGGTCCCACCGGCTACGCTACCCGAATCACGCCGGTGGTTCGCGGCGCTGGGAGTCGCGACTCCAATTTCGCAACAGTGGGTACGCAAAGAGTGTGCTCTCTCGTGTACCACGCAGTCATTTCTTGTCTCTCATTTTCATTGTAAATAGGGATATACTTGATGTGTGTATGTGTTTGTGTCCTATCCTCCACAAAGGGGTGGGGGGGGGGGGGGGGGGCTGTACATGGCTCTTAATCACAGGCGCTTGTCTTTAGTTTTGTGTCCACTAAAAAGTCTTTTACGAAGATGTTCACCTTTTCCTGCAGATGCTCTTCAGGTGACGGTCTAAGTGATTTTGTAGTTTGGAGAGGCGCTCCCCAAAATTTGCGAGCTTTTCTATTTCTTCTTTCATTTACTTACTTTAAGCATTCCGAAAGAATGCGTCCAATATTCTCAGTTTTTTTTTATGACGACAGCTGCATTCATGTGGATTAGATCGATGCATCTTGCGCTGATAACTATTTGTGTTCGCTACTTGTTTATTTGACCATGTAAACCTTTACTTAGATTGAACCCTGCGTTTTATCTCCACAACGCAAGCGAATTCTTCATGGCGATATAAACGGGTGTTATGTTGCGTCGTGCAGGTTCACCACACGCTGCGCGGGTGAGGATTACCGGTGCGGCAAATATCTAATCAAGAAAGGAACTTCTGTCATGGTGCCTACGTACCAGCTCCATCACGACCCGCAGTACTGGACGGATCCAGAAACGTTTGACCCCGACAGGTAAGCGGCGTTGTCTAGCCGGATATGCTGTAAATTAAGGTGGATTCACGCGTTGCAGAGATGCACAAGGTAATAAGAAACAAACTTGGACGTAGCATTACGACAACGTTTGGTTCATTCGCTTAAGCTGGTAACATATACTGTATAGGCATTTCACAGATATTACGAAACCACGGTTACAAAGATGCTGAAAAATGTAACACACCAGTTAGTTACAAGACACGGCGCCAGTTATCGGTATGCGGGGAACCTTTTTTTCAACAATTTTACAGGTTCCTAATGTGCCAGTAGTGAGGGCGCACTTGGACATTTTCCGCGCTACATTCTGTTCATTCCGAACACTTCGATTGTTTCCAGGTTCATTTTATTCAGAAATCAATATGCGTTTGAGTCGTTGCCTCTCATAATTGTTCTAACAGACCTAACGGACCAGCTACGCGGGCACAATTTCCCAAACCACTAAAATCACGTGGTGATTATGAAAGCAAAGTTTCGTCGAAAATAAAAAGAAAATGTGCAGATGCAAAAATATTTCGTTTAGGCTTTCCATATTGATAATCTTCAATAACATGTTAATCTCGAGGAGCCAGTGGTTTGCAAAGTGAGCCTTTCAACACTGCTTGCCGTAGTCAGTACAAGAGCCGGGGTAATCTAACACAGCTAGTCGATCAATCAATTAACTATCAACAAGACCTCCTTGCAGCCGCCGTGGTAGCGCAGCAGGTAAAGTATCGCCCTGCTAAGCTCGAAGACGCGTGTTCGATTCCCGACTGCGGCAGCCGTATTTCGATGGTCGCGAAATGTAATAACAATCGTGCAAATAGATTCAGGGGCGCATTAACTAACTCCATCTGGTTGAAATTAATCGGGTGCCCGCGAATACTTTATGCCTCCCGTTCTTGTTGTTTTCAGTGCGAAGCACTGTAGGGGCCCGGGTGGTTCTCCATTCACGCATCTCATATTGCGTGATTACGCTCACAGTAAGGCACTCAATACGGGTCATAACAAGGTTATAAGTGCTCAAAACCACGTTAAAATGAACAAACAAGGTGTAAAATAATATAATTAACAGAAATCACCTAGAAAAAAAATGCCCCCCACCTCCCCGAAGGGAATCGTGAGGAAATGCGAATGCATTTCGCGCGCGCTTCACTCCATTTATATCTGGTGGTTGTGGTTCGAAGAAGGAAAAAGGCGCCTAATTTCTGCAGCCCGGTCGGGAGCACGGCGCAGCGCCTCTTTTTTTTATTATTTTTTTGTTTATATATATATATATATATATATATATATATATATATATATATATATATATATATATATATATATATATATATATATATATACGTGCGAGCGAGCGGACGGGGAGAGTGGGGCGCAGGGAGGAGAGAGAGCGAACGGCGAGAGAAGGAGCGGCGAAGCACTGCACCTACCCTCTCCTACACTCTCTCCACACACGCGGAAGCTCCGCCGAGCTCCCGCGATGCGAGCGCCCTCACACACCAGAGCGCGCTCCTCCTCTCCACTCACTCTCCTCTACTCCGCCCGCACCACCTGCTCCGGTTGCTAGGGGCGAGGATAAGCGCGCGCGCCCGCACCTGTTGCTATGGGAGAGGGAGTGAGAGCGGAGAGATGCGGACACTGACGCCTGACATAGCCCGACTAAGAAATGCATTCGCATTTAAAACTAGCAGTTCCGTGTACGAATACAACCGATGAGCGAAGCTCCGCTTCTGAATACAGGGTGTATACAGAAACGCTGCTTGATTTGAACTTTACTTGCCACTGCCTTGAATGCAGCACAAACGCGTTTCGAACGCGCTGTCTTTAGGCGGTGACAAGGCAGCACAAACGCGTTTCAAACGAGCTGCCTTGAGGCGTTGGCAAGTCAAGTTCAAGCCAAGGAGCGTTTCTGAATACAGGGGTTAGAAATGGGACGCACGCGGTGTTCGGGTGGTGGTGAAAACTTTTATTTGCCAGACATTTCTGCGGAGAAGCTCCGGGTAGTCGGAGATTCTTGGCTTGCGGTGGGGGGTGCCCTCAGTCCAGGGCTCCGCTTGCAGCAGCCGCGCTGCGGGCCCGGTCGATCAGACTCAGCTGATCTTCCAGGTTGTCGCTGGCCAGCAGCTCTTCCCATCGCTCCGCTGTGGGATTTTGTATTGGTGATAAGGCTGTAATGGCCTGACATTCCCACGTGACGTGGTACAGGGTAGCTTTAGATGAGCACCATGGGCAGTGTGGGGAGTATGCTGAGGGATGCATTTTACTAAGGATGTGCAAATTTGGAAACGTGCTGGTTTGAATTTGCCTCCAGCTGACCGATTCCTCCTTATTTAGTGTGCGGTGTGGTAGGGAATAAGCTTGCCTTAGTCCTCTGTAATGGTTTAGGATGGCTGAGTAGTCGCAAGGGACGGGAACGGGTTCCTCAGGGGCGGAGTTGGAAGGTGCTCGGCTCGCATACCCTCGAGCAACCCTATCCGCTGCCTGGTTTCCCTCCAGTCCCATGTGACCTGGTGTCCATATAATCCGATGCCAGATTCGGGGTGTGTGTGTATTGAGATGCTCGCCAGTGTCTGTAGCGTTCAGAATGATATTGAAGGCGGGTTGGCTGATGCGCCCTTGTAGGTAGTTGCGGCAAGCCGCTTGAGAGTCCGTAAGAACTGTCAGTGACCGTCGTTGTCTGTAGCCGAGGGCGAGAGCAAGCGCGATGGCAGCTTCTTCCGCCTCGGTGATGTTGTGGCACCGCACGGAAGCGCTGGTACGCTCTGTGTGTGTGTGGTCCACGACTGTGGCTACTGCCTTGGTGTTGGTGAGGTCGTAGTTGGCGGCGTCAACATAGTACGTAGTGTTCTTGTGCGCGTGCTCTCGTGTGAGGGCTTCCACTCTGGCTTCCCGCCGGCCCTGATGTAGTCGGCGCGCACGACGTTTCATTGTCCAGGCAACAGGCCAACCACTGGGCGGACGACAGCGTGAAGCTATGGTTTCGCGCGTTTGCCGGTTTGAGGGGAGAGGGCAGAGCCGAAGAAAGAAGGAGAGGGGACTAATTTGCCTCTATTTCGCATGCGTTCGTATTCTCGCGCTTTGCGCATCGTGAAGACGCCATCCGCGTTCCAGCGCTCATAAAGCTTATTTATCCTCCCGCGTGAGGGGGAGACGCCACTGCTGGCACCGTGCCAGGGAGCTTCAACGGCGACGGCGACGGCGGGGTGCCAGCCTAAGGAGCTTCGCTCCTAATAATCACAATAATTGACCAATAATTGCTAGAAGTGTTTCGGAAAGCTACGACTGACTCCTGGGCCGCGCAAGATAGGGCACCGCCACCTTGCCGAGAGAGCGAACGCCTGTCCCCCCTACGCTTCGTCGTTACATCTAATGGGGGCAATGACCTGACAGTACTCGCTGCAGACAATGCGTATCTCAACTGCCGTAACAATCAGAAAGTCGATAAAGCGCAGCGAAATGCAGCGCACATGTCACAATCCTAGTTTGCCAATCTCCCTAACAAGATTCTACCCGTGCCGGGGAGATCCGACACGCTTAGCTCAGAGATTGACGTCATCGACGCTTTGGTAAATGAAGCAGTGGGAACTCTACGAACGGGAATCGCTGGGTTCCCGTGCTACACACTTCCTCAGGTTTCGCAGTAGGGGAGCCGCCATACGTTTATTAACACTTAAACAGTAGAAATTGTCATTATTACACTGCTTTGCACAAAGGCAAGTTCGCGAGCACAGTGATTTGCTTACTTGCGAAGTTGACTTGCGAAGTTGACTTAGGAACATATATTATACCATGTATAATCTGTGTTATGTATTATACCAGTAGACCTTCTTTCGATTCAGAAAACTGAAAACTGCGAAATGTTCCACAACAACGCAGTTTTGATCACACATCATAGACTTGCTCACCCATCAGCGTTTAACCAGTCACATACGAGTATACACCTCTCTACCAAAAGATCCAACAGGGAAGGAAGCAATTAATTGGAGGATTCAAATTGGGGCTTGACTCAACTTAAGAAGAATTTACACCGTGTTATCCACATGCTACCGCGGTTATTGTCCCTAGTGCAGAGGAAGTCCTTCACTATACCTCATTACCTGGGGCTGCTCAAAGCATCACCCACACCTGCCAGGTACAGAAATAAAAAATCCACGCATCTCCTCGAAGTGAATCAAGACAAGTGGGCGAAGCTCTGGGTATCGTATGGGTGAGTAACCGTACGTTACCCAAACGTTGCCCCATATAATGTACATTGAGTTACATAAAGTGATATAAAGAGCCGACGACAAAGCAAGGTCCTCAGGTCCATAATGTCTACATTGAAGTCACCGAATAGTATAAAGGGTTTGTGCTTGTAGGTGTTTTATATTGTTCTGTCACAATTATGATTAATATTAGTCTATTATTAAAGCTTTATTTGTGTCTCACATATCGTCCGTTCCCGAGCGTTGCCCCGTAAATGTAGCCGTGACAACGGACACCGCCGGACAACCCTCGCCCTTAAGGTGTGCCCCTAATACCAACACACACGTTGGAGCAGTGGGATGCGCGACTGTCCAGCTTTGACCCGGCCCTACTATACTCCATCTCACAACTACCTTGCAGCACTGCCAATGCTACGAGGCGTGCACAGGCAGTATCCTTGCGCAGCACATAATATAGTTTCGGGCGTAATAGTTTCATTGTCAACAAGGTACAAGGGTTTTCACTGTGCTTCTTGCATGATGCGTTATAGCGATAGACGTTACGTTAGGCCCTTCATGAATGCACTTCGCATTTTCTAAAACATTACAGACGGGTAACCGTAATAGCCACCCTAACCGCGATGACGCACAGCAACATGGCAGCCCCCCACCCATACATCCCAGGCCACCCGCTTCCATCCTAATTTGTGCTTCTTACTGGCTCTCGGCCCGGAAAGCAATACATAAGTGGTATAATCTATCATCGCTTAGTCTCGCTGATCAAGCAGGTTGAACCAGCGGCAAATAACAGTGAAGCACATCACTTAGGCACCCCTGAAAAAAATAATGAAAAACTCACAGGGTTCCTTCTGCATTCGCCTAAGACCACTCAAACGTGAAAGCTACCATTTTTTTTTCTCAGTCGATGAATTAACCATCCCGCGCCCCCCTACGAAAGCATTCTTCGCTTGACGTGCTTCTGCAGTTCGCCCAGCATCGGAGGCGTTGAAAGCTTTTCCGCCTCACCTGGTTATGCACGGCGTCCTTGAACGGCTCACCTTTAACCAAGCGACGATGTAAAAAAAAAAAATCACCATATGATGTCACCATATGGTGATTTTTTTTTTTTGCGTCACCGAACCCCACCGGTCAATATTCGTGCTTGACGGGGCATCTAAGGCTTTCATTCCTAGAACTTTGGGTCACCTGTACGCGGGCCATAACTGAATAGGAAATAGGCGAAACTGCAATTCCACCTGAATGTTCCAGTAGGTCTCCGCTGCATATAACAGGCAGTCGTTTTTGGTAACTAGCTTTCTTCTTCAGGTAGGATTTCTTTTCGCTTATATTCCATTCAGTTACAGCCGGCTACCGCTGTCACCGACGAGAGATGGCGCTACGCGCACATGTCACGAAATCCTGGTGATGCGCTTTATTAATTTGCTTCAGAGAAGTCATTTTCGTTCTGCTCTGTTCCCCAATTCTCTTTCCAGGTTCAGCCCTGAGAACAAGGATCTCATCAAGCCGGCCGTGTACCAGCCGTTTGGGCCTCGGCATTCGCATGTGCGTCGGCCAGCGCCTGGCCCTCCTCGAAATGGCCTCAGTCACGTCGCAGGTGCTGCGTCGATTTCGGATAACTCACGGCCCCAGTCAAAAGGTGAGGCTCATCCCTCGCTTGCTATAAGCAGCGTTCTTAAAAACGAGAACGTAACAAAGAACGAGAAGCTCAGAATAGGTCTTGCATTATATACTCGTTTTAAATGCGAATGCATTTCTTAGTCGGGCTATGTGAGGCGTCCGCGCGCCGTCAGGTGTTATCTCTCCGCTCTCACTCCCTCTCCCATAGCAACAGCTGCGGGCGCGCGCGCTTATCCTCGCCCCTAGCAACCGGAGCATGTGGTGCGAGAGAGTGTAGGAGAGGGTAGGTGCAGGTGCTTCGCCGCTCCTTCTCTCGCCGTTCGCGCTCTCTCCTCCCTGCGCCCCACTCTCCCGTCCGCTCGCGCCTCACTCTCGACCGTTCGCTGGCTGGGCGCCTCTCAAGGCGATGGCAGAAGTCGGTGAAGGCGAAATCTCTCGGCGCAAGAAATGCATTCGCATTTCCTCACGATTCCCTTCGGGGAGGTGGGGGGCAATTTTTTATTCAAGAACTTCTCGTGTATGTTTCATCCACTTTAATACCTCTCCATTTATGTCATGATTACTACACTACAGTTCAAACATGCAAGTAGTGCCACCTATAGCTGCCTCAGTTTCACTGTTTGCTGGCTTCATTGGGCTGTGTCGAACAAAAAAAAAAAGCAGGCCCTCGATCCAATCACCCGCGCACCCACCTCCCCTGTTTCGTTCATTCATAGCGGGGATCTCGTTACGGCAGGCTTGAAACCTTAGGTAGGATACAATTGTTAGTTAATTGGCTTCCAGCTGATAGTAAGATCACGTGCTCCGTGACGCCAGCTGGCTCCAACAGAGTGTTCCACACTCGCAGCCATCGCTGAAAGCAGCGCTGGCTACTGCTGCCAGGATGACACAAAGTAACCAATAAAGTGAATAGCTAAGCGACCACCCCTCTAGCTTAATTGGTAGAGCATAGGACGCGTTATCCGAAGGCTTCGGTCCCTGCGTGCAGCAAGTTGATGTTTCGTCCACTTTAATTCGCTTCCCTTTATGTCGTAATCATTATACCATGGTTAAAACATACAACTGATTGCCTCCCACATACACGTCCTCAGTGATACAGGTGTTTATACAGACATCAAGGTCGCGCTGTCAGGAAAATTATCGAAGCATGTTACACCAAAAAGGGGGGGTAAGGGGTTGTATCAGCCAGAACTCACTTAACCTCTAGAAAAGAAGATTAGCTTTCTAGGTGGCACTTGGATGTGTAATATGATGTCTTGCTGAACTGGCGCATGCTCTTGTAAATCCGATAGCGGCAATGGGCTCTTCGCACAAAACACTTCAAGTTCTCCCATTTAACCCGACCGCCTGTCCGCTCTGGTTAAAACGGTGATTATTTCGATTTGTTTAATTGCTCCTGTAACTTACGTCCCTAAAGTTATCGTAAGGTATCTGCCGCCACTGAAAGATTGGTTATGAAAACGGCGGCGGAATATCGTCGACGAGGGTAGCGATGTGGGCTTGTTGGTGCATAATGGAAAGGTAGTTTCTTAGCGCTGGTGTGGACGAGGACAAATAAGAAGAGACACTATACACATGGGCGCCGAATATCGCTTTTCCCACCCTGTCGAATATTTTCTGACAGATTTCTCGGAACCGCCGTACTTATAAGGATAACCAGTTACGTAGGTTGTGAAGCCTTCACGAAATATGCCCTGCTGCCAATCAGTGTCCGCTTGCGCAGTGACTCCAACTAACTGATGTTACTCCGAGCTTACGATTATAATTTTATTTCCTACTTTTTTCTTTATTTCAGCCTGACTTGGAACTCATCACGTACGCATTTTTGTTAGCACCAAAGGAGGAAGTTTGGATTCAATTGCACAAGTTAGACGACGTCAAATAAAGGTGTATATTCTAGTCAACCCTCTATCGCTTTCTTTTTTTCTTACGCTACACAAGTAATTTTCAAAAATACACTGTCGCCATTGTTAACTATTTATTTATTTATTTATTTATTTATTTATTTATTTATTTATTTATTTATTTATTTATTTATTTATGATTATTTATTTATTTGTGCAACAATACAATACAAAGCCACCAGGTGTCGCTATAAAATCAGGCCGCCACCATCTGCTGCTATGGTAGCGTGCGAAACATTTGGAGCCCAAACCTTTATCAGAATAATGGGGGCAACTATATCTTCGCGTGTGCATTTCTGACATTTTATTCTAAGTTAACAACACTTTTGGGTCCCGGCTTGTCCATCCACTGTATCAGGTAGCATGGTCACGCAGTGGTCAATACATGCCTAAAACAACGCTTACAATGCTCAAAACCAGTAAAAAATAAAATAACGAGGTTTAACTTTACGTAAACTGCAGGGATAATACAGAATTAATTGCAATAATTTTCCTAAAATCGCGAAAAACGCATTTGAAGCATCCGACTGAGACCCGAGCCGTGCAAGGGAGGGTGCCACTACTGCGGAAAGTGCGCGATTTTCAAGAGAATCGCTGGGTTACCCGTGCCACGCTCTCTCTCATGTTTCACAGTAGTGGAGCTGCATTAAGCGCAGGAATTAGGCCTACACCAAGGCCTACACAAAGGCCTACAGGGGAAATACTTTAAAGCAGGGTTTAACGCGGGATTTAGTCCTACACCAAGGCCTACACAAGACCTATATTAGCGCTAAATTAGCCACAGAATTTTCTCGTGATGGGCCGAAGTTGCCCCAATAAATAGTTCTCATTTGTAAAGGCTTGTTTATTTTGCGTCATGACCATGTGACATCAACACGACCACGTGATAGTATCCTCTGCTCGTATATTTCTCTCTTTCTTGCTTTTAGAATCTTTCGCATAGAGCACTGCTCGATTCTAACTTTTTATATCCTCCATGTCGGGAAATGGAACTTCACCGACGTGTTCAGCAACGCTACACTTCTGTTGCTAGAGGTAACAACGATGGCCTTGCGTGAAACAATGAAATGCAACAACGAAGTGTGGGAACGTCAAATAATGAACAACCACGACAAAAATATCAGACCGCCATATCAGATACGGCTGATCGGTGAGATGCCAATGGTGGAGAGAGCCTGAGATATCGGAAAAACGGCGCATACGAATACGCCTGTGACCGGCGCACCTTCGTGGGCCACATTTATGTGCAGTACTCAAGGATTGAAACCAGACATCAAATTTTCTGGTGTAACGGCTGGTATGCGCAATTTCTCGAGATAACACGTCATGTCTCGACGAATCTGGTCTCCAAAGATAAGAAAGCCTCTAATCTACGCGTTCGATTCGAAATTACCCCGATACAAACTCAAGTGAAGGCGGTGGAAATCAAAGTATGTGCGTTACTTAGCCCTAAATTGTCCTGTTTCAATCCGCGTGTACTGTACACCCGTACTTCTGTATAATGGTGGTGCCGGGTTTTTCGCGAACGACGCCGCCGCCACCACCGAAACGGGCAAATGCTGAAAGCTTCGCTTAAGACGTAAACGGCAAGATCTCTACGGACGATGCTCTTCCAATACTCTCCTGCGAACGCTACAGGCAATGGTGCTGTGTGCAAGGAACTCTCAGTGGCGAATACAAGGAGGCTGACGTTTGCTACTTCCCTTTCGCTTCATCCAAGGTAACGTAGGCTGCCATACCTACCATCGGAGGTGCATCAAGAAGGGAAATCTGGGCTAGTTGGATATGGTTCATTTTCGATCAGCTAGCAGCGCAAGAAAAGATCGTTGATTGCATCGTTGATTAATTGAATCAACATGCATCGTTGATTAATTGAAGACGCGATCTCTATTCCCTGCCACGGCGGCCGTCTTGCGATCAAGGGTGAAATAGGTTTTTGAACAAGAATAAATTTTCCCTAATTGATACTTCTGCATAAGCAATCAACGTTCTACGATAAATCAAAGAACGCTGACAGATCGAAGCTTAGTAATAACTTTTGGGGTTGGACTTGCTAGAACCATGATATCATTATGAGGCAAGCCATAGCGGAGTTCTCCGGAAATTTAGAAGATCTTGTGTTCTTTAACGTGCCCTGACATTTCGCAGTAAAGGGGCCTCTAGCACTTCACCTCCATCCAAATTCAATCGCCGTGATTGGGATCAAACCCGCCGCGTTTTTTGGGTCTGCAGGACAGCACCGTAACTAATGCGCCACCGCAACGGCCGTGGAACGCAAGACCTATGTACCCAGTTGTTCAACACTGCAATTTTTCGGAGTTACCTCGATGTCTTTGATGTATTACATTTATCCATCATATCTGGTTATTGCAACCTTACTAAGAGTTCAGCATGCCATTTCAATGATTCCGCACGTTTCCATACAGAATCCATATAGAGTCCATATATTGGCCACATATATTCCGTGCCAATGTCCGGGAAACATATGGACTTATTGTTATGGGGAACGGAACGGTTCAGTACGGCAGGAGGCAATACAGAACGCTCATGCGAGAATACTACTTCCCGGCCACATGCAAGACAAGTCAATAGCGAGAACAATGCGCCGCGAAATTGGATACGTCTTACTACACGGGCGCGATACGTGGTAATCAGAGTCCACTTCACTGTATACGCAAGTCGCCTGTTCGATATCGGTGAGTATTATTGCAAGTATAGCCTGATGCCCAGCCCGGCACTCATCCTATTGTATTGGAATAGCGTGTAGTTCTTTTCCGGAGTGGTCGACAATGCGAGAAAAAGAAGAAATCAAGGAATCGAACGAGGCGAGGGAGTATCAGTTTCAGGCAACACTAGCATTGTGTGTACGGATATCGAACCAGGATGGCCCCGCAACTTCTTTGTTCTTCGTCAACAACAAGCCATGTTTGGCACTCTTCTTCCCCGAACTGTTTACTAGGTTTATCGATCTATATCAGTGTTGACTAATGCGTGCGCCGCCATCAGGGATGGGGCAATCCGTCTGGGGCAGCCTGGACAAAATGCTTCGATGGTCGGATGGGAATGCGGAAGATCGTGCGCTGAAAGGGAGGCCCGCGAACCGAAGAACAGAAAGAACAACACACACACGCACACACACACACACAAACACACACACACACACACACACACACACACACACACACACACACACACACACACACACACCCACGCACGCACGCACGCGCACGCACGCACGCGCGCGCACACACATACATACATACATACATACATACATACATACATACATACATACATACATACATACATACATACATACATACATACATACATACATACATACATACATACATACATACATACATACATACACACGTAGCGGGTATATGGCACACAGCCAATTCACGCGCCATACTCTGATGCCCCAAGGGCCGAAACGGGCAGGTTGGTATGGTATGGTATGATAAACTTTATTAAGGTCCTGCAGAGCGTTTCTCAACACGCAGCGGGCCGCTGCCACGTTGGTAGGACATAATAAATGTAAGAGAGCAACAAACAAGGAAGCAAGCTCGCAGCTAACACGAAAGATTATTGCAGCGTATCAGACTAGAAAGTTTGATAGCGTGTGTGTGTAAGTTCGCCTTCGTAAGCGCAATGTTGCAAAAGATGGTTGCGTTTTTCTCTCTCTCTCCCTCTTACTTCCTTATCCCCCCTCCCCCCACGTGTAGGGTAGCAAAATGGACGTAGTCTAGTTTGCTTTGCTTGTTTTTTGTAACATTCACGCCGCCAGACCAATGAATGATTATTTTTTCCGGACAACGCTGCTATTAAAGTAAATCAGAATTTGCGGCGAATACGATTGCACCGATAGGAGGCCCCGATAACACATAAAAATTTGAATAATCTTGCGTGAACTTTTTAAACCTCTAGCGAGGGCTTTCTGCGAAGATATGCCGCCGCCATCACCATCATCATCATCATCACCCTTATCAGCCTATGTTATGCGAAAGGACGACGCATTTCTTTCATGACAGTTCTCTTCAACGTGCAGGCAAGTCCAGTGACTGTTGTGTGATCTGTAAAGCGTGGACATTTTCGGGTATGTGAACATTCATGACGCGTGAACCTTGTTGTTGCTTGGACAATTGCACAGGAGTACTAAGATTAGTAATGTCAATGTTTATTCGTGCGTAAATATTGCATTATTTTATGGTTATTGACAACATGACTTCCTAAACTGTAAGAAGTTGAACTGTAAAAGGAGTTGCCGGAGCCACAAGTAAGCGCCATCATCACCTTAAATATATTTAATTAAAAAGAAACCACTCAATCAACCCAATCTTGTGAGATGTAGCTCCATTTTATGCCTGCGAGAGAGAGAGAGAGAACAAAACTTTATTTTCGCATAAGGCGGCAAATGGTCGGGCCCCTATTCCAGGGCTCCGCTGGCCCTTGCCATCATCTCCGCCCGTTGGACCAGCAAAAGCTGATCCTCAAAGGCCGAGCTGGACAGCAGTGCCTCCCATTGTTTCCTCCGTGTTGTTCATGTTGTGGTGTTCTTCATTGTGTTGTGTACACTCCCACGTGATGTGAAACAGAGTTGGCGTGGTCCCACACCACGGACATATATCTCTGTATGATGTGGATTCTGTGGGGTAGAATACATGTAGCCTGCGTAGCTGGTTGTATGTGTTTGTCTGGAGTCTGCGTAACGCCGCATATTCCATTGATGCAAGGTTCTTATGTGGTGCTGGATACATTTTTCCAGTATCCCTATAACTTCTTAATTTCGTCACTGCATCAAACTCGCTTCTGTGTTCGGCTGCGTTTCCCAATCGTTCTATTTATTCCTCTGTATTTCTATTTGCTTTTTGTTCTTTCCTTTCTTTCTCTCTATTTCTCTCCTCTTTTTCCTACCTTTCTTAGACCACATGCTCTGGACGGCGCACCGCGTTACGGGTTACGGGTTGACGAAGACGTTGCGTCGTCCAAGTGGGATGATGCGCTGCGCAGTCCGGATTTAGAGGCACAGATATATCGGCTGTCCAATGGGTCCGCGACGTGGCGGAGAGAGGCTAGGCCCGTCTCTCCCGACATGGGAAAGGCCCGCTAAGTGCTAGTTCAAGCTCCGATGGACATGAATAAAGTTTTTACATTCCATTCCCATCCCTTGGTATCCATTCCGTTGTTCTAACTACCGCTTCTATACGGTGTTTGCAATGCAAGTGCCTGAAGAGAGATCATACGCGCCCTTGAGCTAACTTATGCATCGCGCCATTGAATTTACTGCTTGTTTTTCTATTTACCTATTGATGATTACTTTAAGCAAGGAATTCGTGGCCTTGGCGTACCTGGCTGCGACTAGTGCCGTATTCTACAACGTTATTATTTTTTTTTGCTCGTCTAAGTACATAGGAAAAACACGGTATCTAAGCCACAAGAGCAGACGCCCACTCGCACAGTTCAAACATTAGCACGGCGCCGCGTATCTATCGCCTGACCTATCTTGCGCACGCATCTCGCGCGCGTATTCAAGCTGTCAGACCACCTACACGATCAAAGTGTGTTATCAGTAAGTGAAACCTCGACCGGAATGTTTATGCAGCCTTGCATCGAGATAGAATTGGACGCACCTACATTCTTTTTTTTTGTCTTTTGAGCTTACCGTGGCAGTGTGCATCCCTTTATCCTAGCAGGGCGTAGAAAGATTGTCACTGCAATTCAATGTGAAGTGCTTACGCGCAACACCGTGTCATGGTCCATCACAGCTGCACATTGCTTCTTTATACAAAGCTGTCGCTGTGGTAAGCTAGTGTACATTCGCTGCGCCGAAGTTTGTCCGCCAAACGTCTTTGCATAGATACCATACTCACTACGCTACAGATAAAAGACTCCAAATGATATTCCCCTATATTCTCCTTGACTTCATTGCTGAAGCGGTGGCTGTTGAGCTTGTTGGCATATAGGCGTGCGCCCGGTTCCCCATTAGGGTGAGTAAGGGGGGGGGGGGGGCGAAGTCCTACCACTGCACCCCCCTTCCCCGTTGGTCGAGTTCCAAAGAAAACAACCTTCACAGTGGATGCAAAAATGAAGTTGAAATGATGACCGTGCTTCCCAGAATGACCTGTCCTTGGTCCCCCGCTTTGTGGAGGTAAAAATGAGAAGTAAAAAGCTATTGCAATGAAATATCAGTGGCTCTCGACCGCCGTTATCGTCAAAAAACTTCCGTGGCCATAACCTCGCACTCTAAAGAATAATGGGACAGATCTGAATGATTGAAGGTATGGGGCAGACTTGACGCTCCCCTCAGATGTTTAGGGGAAGCGGCCGCCCCTCCTGCACACCCCCTCATGCGCACGCCTATGCTTGAGATGAAAGACGGTCACTGACGAAGTCTGATGAAATTATCCGATGTTTGTGAACCGCCCCTATGTGTTCCTTGCTCACTCAGCTGGACTGTCACTCCAGCTCAGTGAATGAGATTCAATAAGTTCACTGAATGAGTTCCAGCTCAGTGACTGCAAGCTCAATAATTGCAACTCATTGATTGAATTTCAATAATTGCTAGGCTGAAAGGCTTGCAATTATCCAACGTTTCGGAACCACATCCAGGTTCCTGGTTCACTGAGCTCGGACTTCCAGTCCAGGTCAGCGAACTGAGCTGGAACTCATTCAGTGAACAATCATTGAACTCATTCACTGAGCTAGACTGACAGCCAAGCTCAGTGAACAAGGAATCCCTATGCGGTTCAGAAAGGGTCGTATATATTGATCAGACTCGGTCAGTGACCGTGTTTCTTCTCATCAATTGCCTGACCAGACGAACTTTCGTCGAACTCTTCACTACACCTATGTTTGTTGGTACACGTCACTGTTAACACGGAGAAGCACTGGGCAACAGGACAAGAACACACAAGCGTAGGTGCAGGTTAAAAACAATATTTTCTATTCAAAGAACGTATATATACGCAAAACCTTGATGCGCAAAAGCATAAAAATTCGTCCATTGAAACACCTCCTGGTACGTTAGTATTGGGGAACACCAGAGCGCGCACGTCTGAGTCGCGATTGCAAACTCATGCTTCTGTGATAGCAAAATTCCTTACCAATTAAGCTTTTAGAAGCTCGCTTGCTTTTTCACAAAGTTGTCGAACAACGAAAATGAGCCCTTGAACCATTAACCTCCTATATGTTCTTACAATGCCACATAGCTTCATTACCTTAGTTGAAAGGAATAGCAGTTTGTATTGCTGGAGGACCGTAAAAGAAACAAAAAAGTAACATAGACTTTTTCGTCGCTAATATCATTCGGAGCAGCCCCAATGTCATTGGAAACGATAGTGCAGGTAGCGTTGCCAAAGCTAACGCGCCATGCACGGAAATTTTGTGGTAGATACTGGTTGAGGTACAACGCTGGATGGCTATGCGTCGGCAACCTCCGGAAGCAGCTTTGCCATGACCGAAAATACGGTGCAGTGGGGACCTTGAAGCCGACTTGAATGCGTACTACGCTCACTTAGAAATGTGTCAAGGGTGGCAATACGCTAGGCAACCTCGACTGTGCGCGGCCTGCAAATCCACTCTGTTTACGCGGTCGACCTCATTGGATTGAAGTTGCGCTGCACCTGCCTACAGCAGCACTGCACTAATGATTTCTTCTGAGCATGAAAAAAAAGCAAAAAAAGAAAAACTTATTTAACAAGAGCGGAATGAACGCTGCAGACACAAGCCCGAACATGCAGACAAAAAAAAAATGGCGGGTTTGTGTCAACTAGCACTCATTAAGTGGAGTCCAGCGGCTAAGTGAGTCCCTCCGTTGACCTCATTAAGAATATACCTGTCAACATAAGTGGCCGGAGGCGTAGATAAAAAAGATACGTAAATAAGAACATTCTATATTTTGTCTACTAGTTTTTTTTTAATTTTCAGTCTATAATTGGTGTACTTTTAGTACCACAGGATTGATGATGATGATGATGATGCTAATGATAATAATAATAATAATAATAATATTAATAATAATAATAATAATAATAATAATAATAATAATAATAATAATAATAATAATAATAATAATAATAATAATAATAATGCGTGCTTTTACGTCCCAAAACGTGGAGGGCTCCGGAAATTTACGTGGAGGGCTCCGGAAATTTTGACCATCTGGTGTTCTTTAACGTGCACTGACATCGCACAGCACACGGGCCTCTACCATCTCGCCTCCATCGAAATGTGACCGCCGCGGCCTGGATCGAACCCGCAGCCTTCGGGTCAGCAGCCGAGCACCCTAACCACTTATCCACCGTGGCGGACGACCACAGGATTGAAGGCTTAATGTTACGATTGGCACAAAATGGCGCAGACCGAAACAACGTTTCATGATTTCAGTCGGTGTCTGTGATTTTGCGAGTTGTCTAGATAAACAAGTACAATAAAGAGCCCTCCGAAATCTCAAGTGAGCAAGCAATAATAATAGAAATCATAATGATAACAACACTATTATTATTATTAATATATTATTATTATTATTTGTAGTTTTACCTATCAAAACATGATATAACTACAAAGGACGCCATGCTGTTGGGCTCGGAATAATTCTACCTCCTGGTGTTTTATAACGTGTGCTAACATCGTGCAGTACATGAATCTCCAGCCTTTCGCCTTCACAGAAATGCGACTGCCGTGTGCAGGATCGAACCCGCGACCTTCGATTCATCAAACGAGCACCGTAACCATTTAACCACCCCGGCGCCCAAGTGAACAATCATCCTGACCCTGAACCATCTCCATTAGGTAATTTGCTTTAACTGGTTAGTGAGTCAGTTTGTTATCAGTTGATCGCAGCGCCCCCCCTCCCTGTTATGTCAATGTATGGGGGTTACTTCACGCCCCCCCCTTTTGCTCCCTCCTCCCTATTATGTCAATGTATGGGGCTCGCTTTGCGCCCCCCCCCCCCGCCCCTCTCGCCCCCCACTACCCCCCCCCCCCCCCATGCGCACGCCTATGTGTGTGTGCCTGACATAGTCCTTTTCTCCCTTTCTTTCTTTCCATTTATGGCATGGGGCGATGCTCCCTCTTAACTATTTCCTTCCTCCATGCGCGGAATGGGACCTTCAACCACGTGCCTAGCAGCGCGATACTTTAGTTGCTGCAGGCAACGACGACGGTCACGCGTTCATATGTCCAGGCAACAATCAAACCTGGCAACGTGAAGAGACAAGCCACTTCGATAAAAGGTCACGTCGTCGTATCAGAAGCGGCTGACCGCTGGCAAGGCCCGTCATCGAGACAGCATCAATTGTTGGATAACGGAGCAAGCAAATACGCGTGCGACTGGCGCACCTTCGAAGGGCACGCTTCTGCTCACTTGCTGGCTTTTCCGCATACTATGCCGTTACCGCCGCCACCGCTGTCTCTAACTCCTGACGTGCATAGCATGGAAAACCGCATTTATACTCGTATACGTAAGCTTTCGCAAAAAAAAAAATGGGGCAAATGCTCTTCTATGAGTGTATTGCTTTCATACTCCATAAACAGTGAATTGGGACCACAGTTGCCCGTTACACTTACACTCTAAAAAAATGGCGAGTATTTTGGGAGTGTTTCTGCTACACTACAATAATCGTCATCTGGCTTGCTCACGTTTCCTCTCTTGAAAACCCGGCTCTCGGCACATTCCTATCAAGAATGCTATGTTACGCCGATAACGCGCGCGGCGTTCGTGACCGGGAAGTGCCGGGACGGCGGTGATAACGCCAGGAAAGTACGCGGGGTAGATGACGATTATATATAGTTGTGTAGCAAAAAGACACCCTTTTTACTCGATTATTTCTTAGAGTGTATAATAAGCGGATTTGGGCGTCATTTTAAGTGCGGACCACTTTAGGAAGCCCCGGGCTGTCGTATGCTGTAGAATGCAGTAGTATGCTGTCGTCGTCCCTTGGCGTAACGCTCCATGTGTAGCATATTGAGAGCGCGCTCGCGTCAAGGAGAAGTCTTCTTGCTCTTGTTCTTCGAGCGCCTTGATGATCATCACTTATCGTCATCAGCAAAAAAAAGCAACTTGTGTGCTTGGCGTAACGCAGGCAAAACCACGTCTAAAAATAGAAAAAAAAAGAGGAAGCAAGCGCGAAATAGAAAGACAGCGAAATGGAAGAAATAGGAAGAAAAATAGAAAGAGCAAGAAATAGAAAGAAATGGATAAACAGAGAAGAAGAAATAAATAGAAACAAAAAAAATAAAAAAAGAAAAAAAAAGAACGGAAAAAGAGAAAAAGGGAGAAAGAGAGGAAGAAACAAAAAAGAAAACCGAAGAGAAACAAAGAAGGCTGCCCAGCTCCGCACTTCCTTCAGGCTGGCACCCCTGGTGCGATGCTGCCTTCAACTTTTTCTCTGAGTCGCTTGTGGAATCTTACTGTCACTAGCCGCCGTTTTTAGGGCTAATTTTACATTCTCTCAGCAAATATGGTTATTTTAGTGTTCATCACGTTCACAAATAGCGCATATGTCGATGACTTCGAGCAGCTGAGTATTGGACGTCAAACATTCTATAAGACAATGAACAAGCAACGTCAATCATACACTGATAAGCGTGCATTGAACCGAATGGAGACTGCTCTGGAGACAATGTTAAAAAGTAAATGTGTGCTTTCGTTTTTAATTGCGCATATTTTCACTGTAGAAAATAATTAAAGTGATTTTTTTCTACTTCCCCTCGTATTTGAGTGACATATCTTTATTATAATAAACATAGTTTCAAAAATGGGAGTATTCATTAAATTTCCGCTTCTTTTGGACCTATTCGCAAAAGTCGTGCCGTTTATTTCCCGGGCGTATTTTGGGATGATTATTTGCTTGTTAGCTCGGTAGCATCTGGCCACTCAATAACCAATAAGCGCAATGTGTGAAAAATGGCTGCAGATCCAGGAAGTGATTGCTGATGATGGGGCGAAGCCGTGGGCATCGGATCATGAATCGTGGCCTTCTATTTTGTTCTGGTTAACAGCTTTTTATTTTGTTCTTGTCAACCTTTTGTTCTGTCATAGGCTTTAATTGATGGTCGTTAAATGTCGGTGTTTTTACTGTGTTCTGGCCTTTTATTGTGTTTGTTTTTTTAAAACGATCTGCGCGCTATGTGCGCTCTGTAGACGGTATTGCGCACAGATGTTTCGCACCTGCCCTTCACCTAGGGACTACGGCAAGCCTCGACGACAACGGATTTCGTGAGGGCCTAAGGAGCTTCGCTCCCGATAAAACCTAACTACCCAATAAAGGGAATCGCGAAGCGATCGCCATTGTAGCTCAATTGGTAGAGCATTGGACGCGTTATCCGAAGGTTGCAGGTTCGAGCCCTACCA
Organism: Rhipicephalus appendiculatus; assembly: GCA_030522465.1. Lineage (NCBI taxonomy): Eukaryota > Metazoa > Arthropoda > Arachnida > Ixodida > Ixodidae > Rhipicephalus > Rhipicephalus appendiculatus. The sequence goes on along the minus strand of JALIZH010010194.1, from coordinate 66,508 downwards.
GCGGCAAGTTGATTTGTCATTCACTTTAATTCATTTCCATTTATGTTATAATTTCTGCCCTATGGTTAAAAAACTGTTAATAATGTCCAGTGTGGCTCCCTTGGCTTCGTTGGCTTTTCCTTTTAACTATGTTGTGCCTAACAAAAAAAACAAGCCCCTGATACATTCCCTCTGTCACTGTTTTCGGAAACGCACGTTCAAGAAATCCACGTGGCTGGAATAATACGAAGTCCCCTCACGTACGCCTGATTATCATAGGTGTGTTCTGGCTAAGCTCAGACACGCGTGACACCACACTTAAAGGCTTTGTTTTTTTTATTGAATAAAATGCCATGTCCTTTCGCAACTGGATGCACTCGTGGTATCGCGGCCTTATTAGCCCATCATGTAACATCCTCTCTCTCCTTCTTACGAAAGTCTGCATTTCAATGCAGATAAAAAAAACGATGCTGTTCTGAGCACATCTACGGTGGGTCGCTCGAAGGAAGTTTATGCATTATCCATTGCAGCCAGTTTCCTAAACAGGAGTATCAATAGAGAGAGAGAAAAAAAAAGTCTACCTTCATGCAAAACAAAAATATTTTTTTTGCTTCTTTGTGTCTTGAATGACCACCCGCGGAGGCCTAAATGTTGTTTACAGTGTCAAATACATCGGATATTGTCAGCCATTCCGCTCTCTGAAGGTGTATGAGAACAGAAGCTGTCCAGCACACGACAGGGAGGTGACACAGATTTTTGAACCCTATCCGATCGTATTCCCTGCAAGTACATCGGAAATATCTGTTCAGAAAGTCCGTTTCAGCTTAGCTTAGCGTTCCCAGCTTAGCGCATGCTCCTTTAAGGTTTTCCATTAGAGCAGCATGCGTTTATCGCCGCATTCTCCGTTTCGCGGATTTGCATCGTCTTGTTGTCTTGCCGCGCGCTCTTGGCGTTTCGTGCCGGATCTTAACTGGTGTTTTGCAGGCAGTGTGTTCCCTTCTTCATTTTTAGCTGACCGGTGGTTTGCCCAAGTTGTGTGACACTGACGTTTGGTTGACTTGACGCACAAGAAAATTAAATGGAATCCTTGACACATGCAGCTTCGCTGTGATATTAGCGTCATTCTGAAGTACAGTCGAAAAAATAATTTTTGTTTATCACTGGGCGATAGCCCTGAAAAAATTGAAGGACACTTTGCGCATTCCAAAGTGTGTTCGGCGAAAGCGTGTGGCCATTCCACTGATTATGCCATGTATTTTTTTCTTTTACACCCTCAGTGGGATAACACACAAACCGAATGTGTGCGTGTTTTCTTTTTTAATTTGTTACCGCGAATCGCAGCAAGACACGAGACTCATCTTCCTCCGTTCGCATGCGTTAGTATTTTCTCGCGCTTTGCGCATCATGCAAACGCCATCCACGTTCCAGCTCTCAAATTGACGGACCCTTTGTAAATTCAAAAGTGTATTCCGTGAACGCCTGGGTCCATTGAGACGGCGTCGGTCAGAATGATTGCGAACTCTGGGCACAGCGACGCTACGCAAGCAAAGCGCGAGCGCTATAGAGTCCGACGCGACCGGCGTCCGTTTGCGCATCCCGGCAGCCACCTGGCTCCGTGCCAGAGCTCCGATGGACGGACGGACGGACGCATGGATGGATGGACGGACAGACGGACAGACGGACAGACAGACGGACGGACGGACGTCGGACGGACGTGAGAATGAGACATTAAAGGCTTTTGCCTAAAAGATTACACCATCTCCCGCTAAAGGGAACCATGTGTAGATGCGAAGCAGCAGGCGCTAACGCTTACACTGGCGGCGGCGTTGACGCTGGCGCTCATCGCAGCGTTGCGCAGGAGAGAAACCCTGGGGAGGCGCAAAGCGCGCAGTAATGGACCGGTTTTCCTACTGGAACATCCCAATCGCTGCTGGGCAATGAGAGACAGAAGACTCGGTCTGGACACAGAGACCCGCAGTCCGCTTTTAGTTAACGCGCACGCTGCGAATTTTTATCGTTCGACAACGCACAGGAGAAATCTTTCACCGGCACTACCTTGCAGGTCAAGATCCAGTGCCATATATACGGGGTGGCCAGTGAACGGTTGTGCAGCGCGAGCAGTTGGTTTTTTCAACCAAGAAACTCGCTAGCAGACGCTACCTGCGTCGGCGTCGCGAGGCGAGAGAGGGGGGGAGCGTAGGAAAGGAGAGAGAGGGGGGACGCGCATGCGCAGTGGGAGTGTGGGCGCCGCGGGGAGGGATGCCTAGAGGAGAGAGGGGGGAGCGTAGGAGGGGAGAGAGGGAGGGACGCGCATGCGCAGTGAGGGTGTGGCCTCCGCGGGGTGGGATGCCTAGAGGAGAGAGAGGTGGAGAGGAGGTTTTTTTTAATGGGTTTGCGCATGCGCAGTGGGGGGTGTGGACGGACGGACGCCGGACGGCCACCGGACGGACGGAGGGACGCGCACCGGACGGACGTGAGCATGAGACATTAAAGGCTTTCGCCTTAATACAGTTTTCACGTCTGACTTCTTCGTTTCGTGCTCTTTGAAACTCCCAAAGAAGCACAAATGTTATGTTTCTCGAGAAGTCCTGATTTGCTTACTTCACGTCCACCGCGATGGATCAGTGGTTAAGGTGCTCGGCTGCCGAACCGAAGGTCGCGGGTTTGACCCCGGCCGCGGCCGTCGCATTTCGATGGAGGCGAAATGGCAGAGGCCCGTGTACCGTGCTATGTCAGTGCACGTTAAAGAACACCAGATGGTCTAAATTTCCGGAGCCCTCCTCTACGGCGTCCCTCATAATCATAATTGTGGTTTTGGGACGTTAAACACAAGATATTAATATTATTGCTTACTTCACTGATCCCTGGAATAGACGGCATTCGCTGAATTAGGCTAGAAGTTTCTTACTTCAGTTATAACACTTCTCCAATTCTAACATTACTTCAATTCTCACATTAGATAACTACTTCATTTATAAGATTAGACGGCCGAACATGCCCACGAAACACGCCGCAGAAGAGTTTCTTTTTTTAGGGCACAGCTCTTAGGCGCCCGTTGCTGCGTCGCCGTCGATGGCGTAACCGCGCGAACGAGTGCGTGCCAGAGGAATTGGACAAGCCCCACTACCGTGTACAGCAGCTACGAGTGTCAAACAAAAACGAAGTATGTGCCACATGAAGTGGGCAAGCAAAGAAGGAGACTGGTATAGGTAGCACTGAGTCGCGCTGCGGACATCAACAGGCTCTGTCTCACCAATGTAGACAAGCACTTCACATTCTACCATGGGAAACCTAATGCGGACAGAGCGCTAGCCGATGCGTTTCGTCGGTTGTAGTCTCACGAACTCGAAACCGTCACTGATAAGTGCTACGCCGTAATTGAGCAGCCACACTTCTTATCGACCTCCGTGCTCAATGTTCACTCCCTTGCCGCACGTGCCAAGGATGTATATCACGATCCCATTCTTCGGCATACCTCTGTACATTGCGTTGCCGGATCCCAAACTACCCCTCGAAGTCGTAGATTATCAGTACTGTTGTGGCCCTCGCAGAGACCACAACCGAGCGGCGGGAGTGGCTGTCTACTTGCGTATGGATAGATCTGCAGTACCCATCGAAACATGTGGTACCTCAGATGGAGTAGGCGATCTGTGCGCCGCAATGTTGGACAAAGGCTTGCTAGTAGTGGCTTACTAGCACCGCGCTTACGAAAGACGTCGTGCACTTCCTCCACCTCGCATTAACCGCACATTGACCCACACCAATGTTAGTTGTGGGTGATTTTAATATAGGCATATAGACAAACAAGACTTTCCTACCACTTATGCGCGAGAACATACCGTTCCTCTACATCGTAACTCATCCCGCTGATGTGACGACCTCACGAAACACTTGCACAGACCTCGACATGGAGAACCAGGCATTGATGGAGCAAGTCGAACATATCTCCACTCACTTCTCCGACCACAAAGCTTCCTTCATTACAATACATGACTGGCAGACGTGTGTTCCCCAGAGAGAGAGTTGAGGAAAATGAATAGTGGTATGCATACATACAAATACTTGTACATACAGACTTGTTTCTCTCAAGTTCTTTGTCTCAACTTATCGCAAAATCAAAACACCTAAACACCTGCGCTAAGAATTCGCTTTAGGCAGTATGGTAATCGTTGGTGATTTTTCCCCTTCTTTCTTTCCTACTCACCAGAATGCGGTAGCACTCAGAATTCGCAGTCGATTTTGCCACCTTGCTCTTAGCAATGCAAGGCCGCAAACTTGGGCCATAGTCACTTAGCTATTCCGCGACCAGTAGCTACGAAAGAGGGAGGAATGGGTCTTACATGTACGGAACTACGTTCAACATCCTGTCAAACACTGTAGTTGTTTCCATTAAGCAATTATGTGGAAAGTGAAATGATATTTCCTCATACCAGGGTTGCCGTTGGTGGCTATTTTCAGCCAAATTGGCCACTTTCCGACCCTGTCTGGCGTCAAAAATTTCAGGTTGGCGCCATGGCTACTTTAAACTTATATTTTGGCGGACTTGCTGGCCATTTCTTCGTAATTATTTTTTGAAGATAAAACAGAAAGCAAGGCTAAATAATAACCATTATTTGCAAGTTTTTCTGTCATGTGGGCCTATGCGCGCACATGTCCTTGCCCCGCCAGGGCGCTAGTGCGAATCGAGGCACCCAACGAGCGTCCCTCCGTCTACGACAAAGGGACAAGTGCATCTAAGGAAACGCGTGGCTATATAGCACAGTGCTGACGCCAGACTCTCACGCTGAAACACAGCTCGTGAAAAAGATATCAGCAACAAAATGAAGCTGATCTGTTCATCTTCGGTCAAATTTCTCTACTTGGTGCTGGACTGGTATAAGTGTAGCCTTGTACCAATCTCAGTCTACGACTTCAAGAAAAAAAAACAGCTTCGATGTTTACTGTTCTTGCTCAGTTGTTCACCCAAACTGACATTCGCAAGAACTCTATCTGGCGCACTGAAAGTATAATAATTTTTTTTATTCTACTTGCAACTTACCTGCGGGTTGGAGACCAAGCAAGAGGGAAAAATATTGTGCTCATTATACTCCGTTTTGGCTCATTGAAAATGATATTATTTACTGTTGAATAATAACAACTAATATAATCTTTTATATTTGGCTACAAATATGGCGTTTAAATTAAATGGCGTGGCTACTTTGGCTACTTTCAGCTTGAGTTCTGGCTCCTTTTCAAATATGCCCAACGGCAACCCTGGTTGCGTCTTTGACGCTGCAGTGCTCAGTAATAACATTGCTTTTACCTGCTCATATATACTGTCTGTTGTTGCGTGCATGACGCTGCAGTGCACAGCAATAACATTGATTTTATCTGTCGCATATACTGTCTGTTGTTGTGTCCTTGACGCTGCAGTGTACAGTAAAAACATGCTGTTTATCGGCCGCATATACTGTCTGGTGTTGCGTCCATGACAATGCAGTGTACAGTAATAAAATTGTGTTCATCTGCGCATATACTGTCTGTTGTTGCGTCCGTGACATTGCAATGTACAGTAAAGACATGCTGTTTATCTGCCGCATATACTGTCTGTTGTTGCGTCCTTCACATTGCAGTGCACAGTGATAAAATTCTGTTCATCTACCGCATATACTCTATGTTGTTGCGTGCATGACGCTGCAGTGCACAGCAATAACATTCCTTTTATCCGCCGCATATACTGTGTGTTGTTGCGGTCTTGACGCTGCAATGCACAGTCATAAAATTCTGTTCATCTGCAGCATATACTGTCTGTTGTTGCGTGCATAACGCTGCAGTGCACATCAATAACATTGCTTTTTATGCGCCGCATATACTGTATGTTGTTGCGTCGTTGACGCTGCAGTGTACAGTAAAAACATGCTGTTTATCTGCCGCATATACTGTCTGTTGTTGCGTCCTTCACATTGCAGTGCACAGTAATAAAATTCTGTTCATCTACCGCATATACTGTATGTTGTTGCGCGCATGACGCTGCAGTGCACAGCAATAACATTCCTTTTATCCGCCGCATATACTGTATGTTGTTGCGGTCTTGACGCTGCGCACAGTCTAAAATTCTGTTCAACTGCCACATATACTGTCTGTTGTTGCGTGCATAACGCTGCAGTGCACAGCAATAACATTGTTTTTATCCGCCGCATATACTGTATGTTGTTGCGGTCTTGACGCTGCAATGCACAGTCATAAAATTCTGTTCAACTGCCGCATATACTGTCTGTTGTTTCGTGCATAACGCTGCAGTGCACAGCAATAACATTCCTTTTATCCGCCGCATATACTGTATGTTGTTGCGGTCTTGACGCTGCAATGCACAGTCATAAAATTCTGTTCAACTGCCGCATATACTGTCTGTTGTTGCGTGCATAACGCTGCAGTGCACAGCAATAACATTCCTTTTATCCGCCGCATACACTGTATGTTGTTGCGGTCTTGACGCTGCAATGCACAGTCATAAAATTCTGTTCAACTGCCGCATATACTGTCTGTTGTTGCGTGCATAACGCTGCAGTGCACAGCAATAACATTCCTTTTATCCGCCGCATACACTGTATGTTGTTGCGGTCTTGACGCTGCACTGCACAGTCATAAAATTCTGTTCATCTACCGCATATACTGTATGTTGTTGCGTGTATGACGCTGCAGTGCACAGCAATAACATTCCTTTTATCCGCCGCATATACTGTATGTTGTTGCGGTCTTGACGCTGCAATGCACAGTCATAAAATTCTGTTCAACTGCCGCATATACTGTCTGTTGTTGCGTGCATAACGCTGCAGTGCACAGCAATAACATTGTTTTTATCCGCCGCATATACTGTATGTTGTTGCGGTCTAATAATAATATCTGAGGTTTAACGTCCCAAAACCACGATATGATTATGAGAGACGCCGTAGTGGAGGGCTCCGGAAATTTCGACCATCTGGTGTTCTTTAACGTGCACTGACATCGCACAGTACACGGGCCTCTACCATTTCGCCTCCATCGAAATGCGACCGCCGCGGCCGGGATCGAACCCGCGACCCTTGGGTCAGCAGCCGAGCACCGTAGCCGCTACACCACCGTGGCGGACGTTGTTGCGGTCTTGACGCTGCAATGCACAGTCATAAAATTCTGTTCAACTGCCGCATATACTGTCTGTTGTTGCGTGCATAACGCTGCAGTGCACAGCAATAACATTGTTTTTATCCGCCGCATATACTGTATGTTGTTTCGGTCTTCACGCTGCAATGCACAGTCATAAAATTCTGTTGAACTGCCGCATATACTGTCTGTTGTTGCGTACATAACGCTGCAGTGCACAGCAATAACATTCCTTTTATCCGCCGCATATACTGTATGTTGTTGCGGTCTTGACGCTGCAATGCACAGTCATAAAATTCTGTTCAACTGCCGCATATACTGTCTGTTGTTGCGTGCATAACGCTGCAGTGCACAGCAATAACATTGTTTTTATCCGCCGCATATACTCTCTGTTGTTGAGTCCTTGACATTGTAGTGCACAGTAAAAAACATGCTGTTCATCTTGCCGCATATAATGTCTGTTGTTGTGTCATTGACTCTGCAGTGCACAGTAATAACATTCTGTTGATCTGCCGCGTATACTGTCTGTTGTTGCGTGCATAACGCTGCAGTGCACAGCAATAACATTGTTTTTATCCGCCGCATATACTCTCTGTTGTTGAGTCCTTGACATTGTAGTGCACAGTAAAAACATGCTGTTCATCTGCCGCATATAATGTCTGTTGTTGTGTCATTGACTCTGCAGTGCACAGTAATAACATTCTGTTGATCTGCCGCGTATACTGTCTGTTGTTGCGTGCATGACGCTGCAGTGCACAGCAATAACACTGCTTTTATCCGCCGCATATACTGTATGTTGTGTCGTCCTTAACGCTGCAGTGCGCAGTAAAAACAATCTGTTTATCTGCGACATATACTGCCTGATGTTGTGTCCTTGACACTGCAGTGCACAGTAAAAACAAGTCCCGCGCAAATACCGCACGTACATCTAGTGCCCTCACCCACTAAGCGCCAGAGCGCCATCTTCAAGGTCTCAATAAAAGACCGCGAGAAAACGCCTTCTCAGCCCGAGGGTCATCAGCGATTCAAGTTTTTTCCCAACCTGCTAATCTGCGGTATTTCCCTAATTGTGGTCGAACCACTTATTAACGGCCGCAAGATGATCGAGTCAACAAAGAACTTACACAACGTAAAGAGGCAGGTGGTCACATGTGTCGCCGGGATTACAAATGCGCCGCGGCTTACAATATCACAGCTCCGCCAGATCCCTGTGCGGAATAGCACAACAAATAACCGCGCCGTATCGCTAATACGTTTTTTTGTGTTTTTTGTGTGTGTGTGTTTGAGAGAGAGAGAGAGTGCTGGCGAGTCGATATCAGTCTACGTGCGTTTACCTTGGGCCGGAGATGCCTAGACTACAAGAAACAAGAAAAGCGAATAGCTGTATCACCATTCATCGCGTCAGTGCTCAAGCGAGTTGGAGGCGTTCGGAGGTGCTTTCTCTGTTTCCCAACAGTGAAAGACGGTGCCCAGCGCATACGAAGGTCTGACGCACGTTTTAAACTTGTTCTTGGTCAAGCGCATCTACAAGCTAGGCCAGGACAAGCCAAATTCGAAACTGTGCATTGGATGTGATTTTTATTTTGTGTGTGTGAGGCGTTGATATGGCCTTGGTTCTGTCAGACTGGAATCTTACAGTTGCCATCGCGGTCGCTGTGGTCCTTGCGACCGCTTTTTACAGGTAAGTGTTGCATTTTGTCCGGCATTCCCATTCATTTTCAATGTGTAAAGTTGAAAAAACTTGGAAAACATCAAACTACGCCGAGATAGTGGACATAGGAAGAAAGAAGTGGACGGGGGGCAAAGTAGACTAACAACTGATTTATTTGGATGACGCCTCTTTTTCACAAAAGCAAAGCGCATGTGCACCATCAAACATAACCACTTATTTTTTCTTTTGTTATGTATCTAGGCGTAGTTTTATGTTTTCCATTTCTTACCAACTAGACCCCGCCGTACGTTCTTTGAAAAAACTTATATTCTAGAGGAGCGAGGCGAAACTTAGCACTACCATACAAGGAATTCATATCGGTCGAAAAAGTAGGGAAACGATGCTCTCCAGTGCTCAGTGAAGTCTAGTCGCTCTTCCTGTCCCTCTTTTTGACTCCCGAGCACGTGCTCCTGAGTTTAACGCTTGCGCCTCACACCATTAAAACCGCCCATGTACCAACTACCCCAAAATCGCACGCTAATAATCTTCTTGATAAACTTCGGGCAGTTTGAATGCTGTAAAAACTTTCCGTGCAATTGATGACAGTCGACGCCCTTGTAGAAACTTCTATTTCTTAATTCCCCTTATCCTACAGATTGAAGCCAACAAACGCACGGAAAATCCTCTCAGGCTAATTCTACCATAAGGTTTCATACCCGGCGAGCACGTATTCTGATTAAAGGTAATTTCCTGCTGCAGACCAAAGGACCATGCTAAAAAAATTACTCATATTCGTTATGATACAAGTAAACCAATACTGCGTACATAAGTTCGCTGTGGTGAAAATCTAATAGCTAGAAAAATCTCATATCGGTAATCTTAAATATCAATCTCTCAAAAAGCATTTATTCTTCGTAAGCCACACATTTAAGATAAGCAGGCATTATCCCTAAGTTATGAAGTCGCACTTTTGTTTCAAAATTAGGCCAGCCTCAATGTTGTTTTTTGTTTTTCGTTTTTTGTTTCGTTTTTTTTTTGCATTGTAGACGTAAAATGACAATGGCATATTTCTAGTAGCCGTCCCCATCAAATGGGAACAAATTTCACAGGATGATCAATAAATTTCACCATAAAAACCTTAAAATAGGTATTTCAGTGTGAAGACATGATATTTCTTAGAGGAGCATTGGAGAAATACGATGCACTTGCTTTTCGGCAACGACTTACATTTCAGAGTGGATGATGAACAAACTATTAAAGTAATGTTTGCAAGTAGGAACTGATGGTGACGATGATCGCTGTGATTCGTTGTATTTCACAGTGTAAGGGCTAGTGGGAAAGTAGTCGACATTGATCTAATAATAAATATCACCGGAGCCAACTTTTTGACACTGGGACTTTCAGGCGTGAATGATTCAGTTGGTTCAGGATGTCGCGAGGCACTTGGCTGGCTGGTAAACAGCTTGTGTTCTCTACGGAATTGCGCAGAGAAAGAACAAACGGCGGCTAAAGATCCTTATTGCGGCGAATATGCGCCTTCAAGCACGTAACTTATTCTTAAGGCGAATAACTCCATTGAACTATAGTGGATGAGTGTAAGGCGTGCAATAGAGACGCAAAGGAATTCTCGAAGAATCAAATATTTTCTGCAAACAACGTACACAAAGCAGTTGCCTTCCTCTTCATACTGAAAAAAAAATGTGTAATATGATCATGTATTTGATGCTATGCGTATATATATTTTTCTTAGCGTGCTTTCCTCTGTTGTTCGACTCATACAGAATATCTGAGTTTTGGCGTGTACATGCTAACTTACTTTACGTATTTGAACTTGTGCTCGACTACATGAGACTAATGTGGCGTTCGATTGTACTGCATTCGCACATCTTGTGTTCGACAGTATAACACTTTGTGCCCTTATTATTATTATTATTATTATTATTATTATTATTATTATTATTATTATTATTATTATTATTATTATTATTATTATTATTGTTGTTGTTGTTATTTACTACATATTTCTTCTGCTAAGCGAAAAGAAGTAACCAGTGGCACCATAATGGCACCAAGTTCTCCTATTTATGATTTCAATGAAAAAAACAGTCAACAAAGACACCTGAAAGACTTCTGCGTTGCTTGGTTCTCCTCTCTTGTGTAAGCAATTACAATCAAGATACCCACCTTATTTTCTCCCCCAATAAATACCAATCAATTAGCTAATCTTTCGGCCCTTTCTACAAGTATCCCCCCTATTCGATTTCAATGACATTCATCATGGATGATTTGTGCAGATTTTTTTTTTGCCTTAAATACTAGCCCAACTGCAAGCTTCACGTATTTTTGTTTGGCTTCATGCATTTTTGTTGCGGAATCACAGATGGCGTCTGTGGAAACTGAGCTTCTTGAAGCGGATGGGAATTCCTGGTCCTGAGCCCCACTTGATCAGCGGGAACTTCGACCAGTTGTGGACTAGCGTGAGTGAAGTCCAACCACCTTAAAGCATTGTAACTCGCGGTGATGGTGATGTAGGCTGCGTAACAGAAGGGTCTGGAGGGAGGGTTTAGCCTGGCATCCATAGCTGGAAATTTTTCTGCCTGAGCCTTGATCAGCACCATTTCTCGAAGAAGGCCAATCATCAGTTTTATACAAAACTCTAGGTCGTTTCTTTCAGGTAATAGAATCTGTATTAAAGGAAGTAAGAAAAAAAAGAAAGAAAGAAAGAAAAAGGAGGGGAAGCGAAGAGGGAGAGGGCCACAACACATGATCGGGCTGAATGACATTTGACGGTTACGGGAAGCACGAGTCAAGAAGTAAGCCCAGTAAAAAGTACCCAAATAGCTCCCATCAGGATCTATGATACCGCTATACATTCTAACCGTGTTCTTTCTCGACCAAGCTGATATAGAGAGATTGATTGATTGATTGATTGATTGATTGATTGATTGATTGATTGATTGATTGATTGATTGATTGATTGATTGATTGATTGATTGATTGGACCGACTGACGGACTGACAAATGTTCCCTCCTCCTCTTCGAATGCTAACAGGACACAGTAAAAGTCATGGATGAATGGTCGAAGAAATACGGCGACATATACGGGTAAGCACACTACCATTTCTTCCTTATTGCAATCTCCTTGAGCCTCGAAATATCGCGTTTGACGACCATGGTTTTGAGTTTTTACACAATGAAAATTGATCAATATCCTCTCCGACGCAAGTTCGCGTTGTTCGTGCCTCATTCGCAGACAGGGCTAGATGTGTTCCTTTTTTTTTATGGTGAGAGTTTTGTGCAAAACAGACACCATCTTTAAACTACGCGCGCAGGCTTGTGCGCCCTCCTAGAGGACAACTGCCCACTGGTAAAGCAAGAAAAAGTCGTGATGCGCAGCGCTTTCACCACGCGCGTTTTTGCGAACGCAAGAAGTGAAGCACCGCTTGAGGACATTCTGGGATTCTTGATCACCTGCGATGAACGCTGCGCGTGTCTTTCATTTACTTTCCGGCCACGAGTTAGCCCGTAATAAGAAGGTATTCCCAAACTGTCTCTTTTTCCTTCCTCCTTTATCTATTCTTTTCCTTCCCTTCCCCCTCTATCTCTTGAATGTAGCAAACCCGATGTAGCAAGCACGACGGGCGTCGCGTTTCCCTCTGGTCGGGCAGTGGTGTTCAATAACTGTAACATGCCGCGAGTAGGCGACTTTAGCCCAAGTTCGTCGTCCACTCAGGGACGCTCTTCAGGGTGTCACAACGCTTTCTCTGATTCCGCCCGCACCGTACGCCTACCGCAAGCATCTATGACCGCAAGGGTTTGTTTAATCATTGATCATGGACGTTAGTCGTCGGGATACAGATGTACCACCAACCGTCAACGTCGATGCATCCACCTTAAACGCTTTCAAACACCAATAGACATTAGGCAAGCTCTCTTCTATCAATGTACACTCAACATTCAACTACTTCTGTAAGGACACGATTCACTTTCGTGTTATACCGATTCTTATGACGGAGGGATCAACCATGTTTTTGTTTCTTATTAGTAGATGACTCTTTCACATTTCTAAAATCGCCGCGCATGTCACGAGAAGACCCTTGGTAAGCGAGAAAACACACAAAAAGAAAATGCTGGTGGCGACGCCACTTTGAAGTTCCCGCGCCAAACGCCATGCAGTAATAGATTGTGATGGCGTCTACTCAGCCCGACGTCGTTCCTAGCCGGTAAAAATGAAGTACATTGCCCTCTGAGGAGGCTATAGACTTAACATACCAAGTATCTGGAAATCTCGGGGAACTAATGTTTACTTTGAAAACTGTGACATCATGCGCAGAGATTTCGGCGCGAAATTCAAAACTGAAAATTTGGTCTTGATTTTCTCCTCTATTAGTAAACGTATGACGGTAAAAATAACGAAATTAGAGTTCTCAGAGTACAGTTTATTAATCTACATCGATTCATTGCATCCCTTTAGTGTCCATTTAATGGGACACTAAAGCGAAACAATGACTTGGTTTAGATTGATAAACTGCACTCTGAGAACTCTAATGCCATATGTTTCCCTATCATAAGTTCATTATTAACGGAGAAAATCAGGGTTGAAGTTTTATTTTTAAATTTCTGCGTGCGTGACGTCAGAAATTCCAAATGTATTTTTCGTATTTTCGCGGCATTGGCTCAAAGAAATTTTCTGAAACTTCGTATGCTAGGTCAATGGCGCCCACAGATCACAATGCACCTCATTTTTATCGATTAGAAGCTACGTAGGACTCAGCACACACCTTCAAAATCTATGACGTCACACTGTCTCGTGCGGGAATCTCAAGGTGGCTTCTCCACCCGCATTTTCTTTTCGCGTGTTTTCTCGCTTACCAAGCGTCGTGTCGCGGTAAGAGTGGTGTTTTCGGGATTGTGAAATTGTACTTAACTAATACGCAAAAAATCGTTTTTCCCTTGAGTGTCCCTTTAAGCTGTGCCCAACCAGACTCTGGCCCAACGTGTAGAAGTGAGCATGAACGGGCTAAATTTAGGAAAGGTCCTCCTTTCCCGTCGTGCCGGTCGCCATGCTCTAGCAGTTTGTTTTGAACTTCTGGGCAAACGACTAGGACGCTGCACTTCGCACCAATCACTGTGGCCCCTCGTCTTGTGACGTAGAGATAGCGCTAGCGCTGTGGTAAGCAGTTGCCCTTTGAACTCGCTCTGTGTCGAACGCGTGTCGTTCTTTCGGAGGAAGAAGAGCGGTAATCGAAAGAACGCCAACGCGCACAGAAGCGCGAATGGGCACGAGAACGACGTGACGCCGCTGCCGCAGCACACGCAGCCCTAGCCGGTTCCATCTTTGCAGTAGTGTAATGACTGTCAATTGTTCATTTTTTTTAGATGCAAAGCAGCTTTTGCTTGGGGCTGTGTCCGTCCCTTGGCGACCGTCCGCTCCCCCCACTGCGCATGCGCCAACTCTCTCCCCCATCTTCTCGCGTGAGCGCGAGGAGGTGGAAGGACCCTCTCCTCGCGTGAGCGCGAGGAGGTGGGGCGGAGGAGGTGGCATGAGCGCTGTCTCCGCTTCGTTTCTCCTCTCCCGTTTCTCTCTCTCTCCGGCGCAGCTGTGCGCTCGTATATATTGCGGCACGCGCTCGCTCCGTTGCACTCTCCTTCGCAACGGCGCTATGGATGCCAACGTCGGCGACAGTTGTAGCGGCATCGGTAACGTAAGCTGTGACAGCAGTGCAAGCAGCGTAAGCAGCACCGCTTATACACAACTCCACACACAAATCAAACATACGCGGAAACATACAAATGGAAACACAAGTCAACACCAGCGCTGCTTGGCATCCCCACATGGTTCCCTAGTGGGAGATGGTGTAATTTTTTTCATTAACAGGGAAGCTGTTCTTGGTCGAGCCTTTCATGTCCAGTGTCCTTCTTAGATCGCAGACCGTAGTGGGATTTACCCGCTAAAACGGATATATCCCACTGCGGATATGTGCCACTCATCTCATCACTCTCCCTATACTCACTACTCCCACAACTCACCACTACGGCCATTACTGCTTCCGCACCACTACGCCCCCCTACTGCTTCCGCCACTCCTCCCACTTCATTCGCCCATGTCGTTCCACTTCATTCCCACTTTATTCAAGCCACTTCATTCAATCCCACTGCACGCCACCAGTTTTGCTGTTTCATCAGTGTCCGCCAAAACGGAGCTGGCTAATTTTTTTTATTTTTTCCAAGGACAGATGGCTAACTGCAAAATGATGTCTTTTTGCCACCACTGCAGGATCTACAATGGCGACGCACCCTTCCTCATGGTGAAGGACCTCGAACTAATTCGGCGTGTCTTCATCACAGACTTCGCTGTTTTCACAAATCGTGGGGTGAGTATGTCCGTCAAACAGAAAAAAAAAAGCTTTTTCTTTATAGTTGCAACACGTTTTTATTATTATAACAGTACACTTCAGTACGGTGTTGTGTCCGCAAAATCACTGCGTTTCGCATAGTGCGCATGCGCGAAACATCTACTCATGCGTACTTGTACTGTCTAATAGCCGACTAAACCTGCCCGTCAGACGGTTTCATTTGGACGCCCGCAGCAGCAATGTGGACGCAGGCCGCCGGCCATTTCCAATGGCGGCCTTTGTCCACATGTAGAGCTGTTGCTGGCGTCGAACTGAAACTGTCTGTTAAGTGTGTATACGTAAGAACTTGGCGTCTCTTAAGGATGTAGGCCGCAATCGTATTTAAAACACACACAAACACACATGAAAAGAATAATAGAAAACACTTCGCTAAAATTTACTCCGATAAGAAAAACGCAACTAACTTAGAAAACAACTTATGAAAACAGTTCGATACGGTCACTTCAACAGACCAAGTAGGGACACAATCTGTTGCATCGCTACACAGCCTCCGTTCTGGCGCTCAGTAAAATAAAAAATCGGCCCATAAGTTCCGCATTCTTCAGCAAGCCCGATGGAGGCTCTAGAAAACTGGTTAAAATAAAGACAGCGCTGCTTTAATATCGCAGTCGCGAAAGGCGTTGCGCAATCACGGATATGACGAGAGTCAAAGCGAATTTTGAAACCCACTGTCTCGTTTTCATCGAGGCCGATTGCACTTCCGCACCGATTGAGCCCTGCTGAAACCAGTATCGCAAACGCATTAGCACGGCACACCATATATTGATTCATTCATTCACAAAACTTTATTAGAGTCCTGAAGCCCGGTCTTTTCAGACCGTGGCGGGCCGCGTCCACGTTTGTACTGTCAGGCCGAGCCTTTTGGCGTCTTCGTGTGCCTTCTGGACAGCCCGTAGCTGATCTTGATATGAGGAACTTTGGACCATCTCCTGCCAGTAAAGCCATTTTTCTTCGGGGTCGGCGAGAGTCGCGGGACAGCCCGCTAGCACGTGTCTGCTTTCAATGATGCCATCGCAGGCGTTACATTTTTTTTTAAATTTCACTTTCGGGGTGAATTTTATTTAGAAAATACGGAGTGGGGTAAGTTCCGGTTTGCAGTAAACGTAGCGTGACTGCCTGAGCCCTGTTCAACTTGTGTGGCATTGGCAATTGCCTACGGCCCAAGTAGTAGTATTTTGTGATATCGTTGTACGTGAATAAATGATCTGAAAGAAACATATATTCCCCTGAACTACTTCGTCGACGCTCATTGATTTCCTGGCAGGGTGTTATTTGGGGGAAAAAAGGACATAGTCGTTTTTCGCGATCACTACCGTATTTACTGGAATGTAAGGCGTTTTTTTTTCACATTTTTGCTACCTAAAGTCGGCCCTCGCATTACATTCGCATGCGAAATTTTTTTTCCTTCCTAGACGCAATGAAAAGTCATCCTCGCGTTACAATCGAGCGAATACGGTAAATCGCTTTAGACTCGGCAAACTACAGTTTCGCGACTCCACAGTTATTCATATAAGGCGAATAAGGGTTGAATACTATGTGTACTTGAGAATACAAAAGGGTAAAATTGACTTGATTTAAAATTTTGGGTCTCAACCATTATTATGTTGCTTCAGTTTGACGCCAGAGTTAAGGTAAAAAGGGCATTTACTTGAATCGTTGTGGAAAAGAAAGAGTTGTTAACACTTTTAAGGGTTCTGTTTTTCCCTTTAATCACTTATCGACTTGTAGATGCACAATTAACCTGATAAATATAATATCAGACGCAAAATTTCCTCAAAGATGTGCATGTCAATACTCGCAGTGCTGAAATCATGCCAATGGATACGGTACGCCTCGCGCAAATGATAGGCTTAACGCAAATTTATGTACCTACTTCATTTTCATATGCGCACGAATTGTAACGTAACATAATTTTTCTTTATTTTCCTTTTTTTTTTAGTATAAGGACTGCTATGAGGAACTGCTCGTGGCAACCGCGCATTATTGTTAAAGTGTGGCCATTGTAGTTTGCGCTGCCTCTTATATAATTGTTCCGAGTCAAAGTTACGCCAATATGACACGGACTGTAGACGCTGGAAACGAAAGCACGTATTAGTATAGTATAGTATAGTATAGTATAGTATAGTATAGTATAGTTTATTTCATGAGCAATACAGATCAATAGATTTTTTCAGATGCGCGAATGGGAAAAATAAATCACACACGTTGGTGCCTTATTCCCTCTTCTTTGCTGACTCATTTCGTGATCGCGGTATTTCGCACACATTTTGAAATCTTGGAGCTGTGTTCTCGACAAGCACAAAACTGCCAAACGCAGGAAGTATGGTCGACCATGAACGGGAACCAGTACATGCGCCATTCCATGTCCTTCGCCGTGGGAGATCGATGGAGATTCGCCAGGCGATCCGTATCTGCCGCCTTCACCGGCTCCAAGATGCGTCTGGTGAGTTCACGCGTTACCGAGTTCATACATTCTGTTTGTATGCTTCTACTTTCATCTATATGATGCAAATGAGTTCTGCGGAATCCCGCAAGGTGGCGGAAGGGGGTAATGAAGGGAAAATAAACATTCAACCGTTTGGAGCACGAAGCCACAAGGAAATCCGTACGGATTTCTCAGAAAGAAAGGCTTCTTAGTTGCCGAAAAATTCGTCCTGGTTCGGGGTTCGAACCCGGGACCAACGCCTTTCTGGGGCGGTCGCTCTACCAATTGAGCTAACCAGGAACCTAGCAATTGGCAGCGTGAGGGCGAATCCATCGACAAGTCGAAGCACATGGACACAAGTAAGGCAAATGAGTTCTGCGGAATCCCGCAAGGTGGCGCAAGGGGGTAATAAAGGGAAAATAGACAACCACCCGTTTGTAGTACGAAGCCACAAGGAAATCCGTACGGATTTCTTCTATATGCTACGTGCGCCGAGTTAGAATTGCATATAAATGTAAACTGCATGATGGTATAGCATTATTTGTTACCATTTAGGTCATAATCTTTTGCGAAGTGTCCTCTTGGCACGGCATTGCGATGAATGAAAGCGAAGCGGCCCAGCTTCCAACCTAATTAAATTTCGGCATGTTTCTCTGTTTCATACGTTGCTGTGATGATGATGTGTGTTTGTGAAATAATAATGTCGGGTACGTTACGTGCCAGGATAACCATGTGATATGAGGCACACTCCGTAGCAGTGGCGTAGCCAGTGGGAGGCACACCGGGCCCGTGCCCCCCCCCCCCCCCGAAAATTTTTTTCGCCACGGTATGCCGAGCGAAAAATGGCCATTTCAGGAGGTGCACCCCCCGAAATCAAGGAGGTGCCCCCCCCCCCCCCCGAAAAAAATTTCTGGCTACGCCCCTGCTCCGTAGTAGAGCGCTCCAGAAATTTAGACCGTCTGGTGTTCTTTAAAGGGCCCCCCTCAGAAAACCTCTCAAAGTACAAAGGACGAGAGCGTTATCCCCTCCTCGCATTTCCGGTCTTTTCGGCACAACTCCTGACGTCAGCCGCCTGTTCACGTGACGTCATGAAGAAGTAATCTCTCGACTGGTCCATGTACGAGAGATATCAGTTATTATTATTATTTGGGGTTTGAAATCCGAAAACTACGATATAATTATGAGGGACGCCGTAGTGGAGGGTTCCGGAAATTTAGACCACCGGGGGGTTCTTTAAAGGGGCACTAAAGGGCAAAACGATTTTTCGCGTATTAGTTAAGTATAATTTCACAGTCCCGAAAACACCACTCTTACCGCGACACGACGCCTGGTAAGCGAGAAAACACGCGAAAATAAAATGCGGGTGGAGACCAAACACTGTGACGTCATAGATTTTAAAGGCTTCTACTGAATCCTACGTAGCTTCTAATCCATAAAAATGAGATGAATTGTCATGTGTGGGTGCCATAGATCTAGCATACGAAGTTTCAGAACATTTCATCGAGCCAATGTCGCGAAAATACGAAAAATACATTTGGAATTTGTGATGTCACGCGCGCAGATATCGGCGGCAAATTTAAAAATGAAACTTTAACCTTGGTTTTCTTCGCTAATAATGAACTTATGATAGTGAGACATATGACATTAGAGTTCTCAGAGTGCACTTTGTCAATCTAAATCAAGCCATGGTTTCGCTTTAGTGTCCCTTTAACATCCACCACATGGGTGAAGTCAAGGTTTTCACGGAAGTCCATCTGGTCGGGAAGCAACGTGATACAATTAAAAGAAGGACAGCGACCATGAAAAAGAACACGAAAAAAGACGTTTCGGTTTCCCTGACGGGCGCCTTCTGAACAAGGCTCCCGTCAGGGGAGCCGAAACGTCTTTTTACGTGTCCTTTTTCAGATTATGAACACGGCTCCCGTCAGGGGAGCTGAGACGTCTTTTTTCGTGCTCTTTTTCATGGTCGCTGTCCTTTTTTTTAATTGTATTAAGTGCACGGGTCTTAAGCATATTCGACACCATCGAAATTGGGGCCACCGTGGCCGGGATTCGATCACGCGACATTCGGGTCACTAGTCGAGCACCATAACCGCTAGACCACCATGGCGGGTGTATTAAGTGGTAAATGATGCGCACATATCCCTAGTAGCACCAAATGTTGACACTACGTTGCGGCAACAATGAGAAAGTTGTTTCAACGTTGTGGTAACATTGCGTGGCACCACGGATACTGACATCGACGAAAAAAAAACAGTTAGTTGAAAGTTTGCTTTCAGTCGTCCATGACTTCTGGGCTCTTGTGTAGTTGGCGCGCAATTAACTTTCTTTGTAATGATAGCTTGTGTCCTTATTCGGGTACGGAAGTAAGATTGTGGAATAAATTTCCGACAGACCCGGCATCGCAACCGTAATTTGCTTGCTAAATGCAGGCATTCGTTCTTCAATGCTTGCATCAATCAATCAATCAATCAATCAATCAATCAATCAATCAATCAATCAATCAATCAATCAATCAATCAATCAATCAATCAATCAATCAATCAATCAATCAATCGATCAGTCAGCCAATCAATCAATCCATTATTCAGTCAGTCAATCAATCAATGAATCAATCAATGGATGAAACTGCAATACATTAGCACTGTCGCAAACATTCCATTTTTTCAACTTTGTTAATTAAGTCGGTATATTTGCATAAAAGTGTGTAGCCTAGGTATTTTTTTAAAACGATGAGCAGGCAGGATAACGGATAGTCATTAAGGGTAACTGACTTGCGTCCAAAAGAAGGCAAACGCGTGAGGGGGAGACAGAAAATTAGGTGGGCAGATGAGATTAAGAAGTTTCCAGGTATAACGTGGCAGCAGAAAGCGCAGGACCAGGATTGATTGGCGGAACATCGGAGAAGTTCTTGCCCTGCAGTGGGCGTAGTCAGGCTGATGATGATATAACCCATAAAGCGGATGGGAGGATGACCGCCGCCGCACCTCACTGGCAGAGCATCAAACGCGTTAAAAAAGTTCGAAGGTCGCAGGTAAGGTCCCTGCCGGTGGCAAGGTATATTTTCGTGCACTTTATTTTTTTCACGTTTACATCATAGTTACCTCAAATAAGATCCCAATACTTTCTTTGGCTTTTCTGTCTGTTACTTCTAATTGATGTAAGCATAAGAGTTCTTACATCGAAGCGGTATGTAGCTAAGTTTTGACGGATCGACTCCGTAGACAAAAGATACTTGGAACAATTTTCGGCGCCCCTCGCCCTCTCGCTACAAGTTTCCCTCGCCTTATCACCTAAGGTACCCCTCGCCTCTGCCGATACCTCTTTCACAAGTGTCGCGATACTCGGCGGCGGCGCTTCCCGCCAATCGTTGTGCTCCTTTGTCTAGTGACGTAGAGATAGTGCTATCGCTGTTAACAACAGTGGCCCTCTGGACTCGCTATAGGACGGATGCGCGTAGTTCACCCGTATGAAAAAGAGTGGGAATCAAGGGTGTGCCAATGCGCACAGAAGCGCAAACTGGCGCGACAACGACCTGAAGCCGCTGCCGAATAACGTGCACCCGAAGCCGCTGTCTTCCGTATGCACAGCAGGGAAAGGGCTCTGATTCTTTCCTTAGTTCTTTCCTTGTGCTTACCTCGGGCTTCCGCTGTCAATGCAGATGATGGATGCTATGAACAAGGCCGTGGACCGCTTCCTGGATCTGCTGGAAGCGCGTTGCCTCAAGGCGTCTGACGGAGAAGCCAACATCTACCCGCTCATTGGCTCCCTCGCTTTCGACGTGGTGGCCGAGACGGCGTGCGGCCTCTACCTGGATGTGCAACACAAGCCCAATGACCAGTACTTCGACTCGGCGAGGTCTTACATGCTCAACATCGTCGAAAGTGCTTACCAGAGGATTGGCCGTGAGTACGCGAGCATCACACAAAAGTGTGCCCCAGAAGACAACAGAAGATTAATCCCTGATCATAAAGTTAAGCGCGGCACTGAAGTGACGAGGACGGGACATGGAGAACACACACGAGCGCTCCCTGTCCCGTCCTCGTCACTTCAGTGCCGCGCTTAACTTTATAATCATGTTACACCACCAAGGCCAACAGTCTACCCTTGCTAATTAATCCATGTCTTTGCAAATGCAACTCGACATATTAGTGCATTTCCTTCAGGAATGTCCAAAAGAAAACCTAGAGCGGACCACAATCTTTGACTTAAGTGTCTCGTAGTAGCAGTCCCACACCTGGGCGTTCGTGCGTTCTGGTGTACTGTATTCCATGGATTAACTGTGTTTTGCGCGCTGCCGAATTGGATCTTAAGGGCCACGCAGAAAGATGCGTGTGATTGAGATCTGCACGGCCACGTGCGGCAACTACCCCAGCAGCTCACAAGAAAACCATTTGCTCTTCCAATGACCTAAATGAATTAATTTTAAATGCGAAGCATTTCTTAGCGAACTTCGGCGACTTTGAGCCTATATATCTATCTGTCTAGCCGCCTACGACTTTGTGCTCTCTTGGCCGCATCGTTAATGGGATTTATACCAAAATTGGTATGGCATAACATGACTGTATGACAAACTTGATTGACTGGTCATATCATGAAAAACATGACTAACTTGTCATGAAAAGTATGATTTACACGCCATGGCCATAGTGCTCCTGAGGCCGTTTTCTTAACTTTATATATCCAAAAATTGGTACGATGAGACATTCCTGCATGATCAACATAAATGACAGATGGTAATATGAAAATCATGACCTGCATGTCATGTACAACATGATTTACATGCCACGCTCATGGCACGCTGACGGCCGTTTCGCTAGCTTGATATACACCAAATTTGGTATGGCGTGACGTGACTGTATGACGAACATAAATGCCAAGTGGTCATATGGAAATCATGACATGTCATGTGCAACATGACTTGAAGGCTACGCTCATGGTACTCCCGTGGCCGTTTCGCTAGCTTGATATACACCAAATTTGGTATTCAGCGACATGATTGTATGACGAGCATAAATGACAAGCGGTAATAGGGAAATCATGACATGTCATGTGCATCATGACTTGCATGCCACGCTCATGACACTCTCGTGGCCGTTTCGCTAGTTTGATGTACACGAAATTTTTAAGGCGAAAGCTTTTAATGTCTCATGCTCACGTCCGTCCATCCGGTCGTCCGTCCGTCCCTCCAGCCGTGCCCTGGCACGGTGCCAGGTGGGCACCGGGGCGCGCAAACGGACGCCGGTCGCGTTGGACTCAACAGCGCTCGCGCTTTGCTTGCGTAGCGTCGCTGTGCCCAGCGTTTCCAATCATGCAAGGAGGGAGACGCGCGCATCACGTTCCATTCTGACCGACCCCGTCTCAGTGGGCACAGACGTTCGAGGGAGACACTTTGGAATTGACAAAGTGTCCATCAATTTAAACGCTGGAACGCGGATGGCGTCTGCACGATGAGCAAAGCGCGAGAATACGAACGCATGCGAAACGGAGATTGGTCTCGCGTCTCGCTGCGATTCGATGTAAAAAAATAAGTGAAACTTAAGTGGCAGGTGGTAACATGAAAATCTAGGCATGCATGTCGTCTACAATGCCATTTACATGCCACGCTCATGGTGCGCTTGTTTCCACTTCGCTAGCTTGATATAGGCCTACACCAAAAATTGTATTGCGCGATGTGACCTGTATGACGAACACAAATGACAGGTCCTAACATGTAAATAATGACATGCATATTATGTACAGCATGATTTGCTTCTTGCTGGCTGGTTCGCATTACATCGACTCCCACAGTGCGTGGGATCTGCCGGTTTTTTATTATATATATTCTGACGATTCATTCGCAGTTATCTTAAGTGAACGAATGCTCTAATGTCAAAATTACCCAATATAACTCTTAATTTCAACCTGAAACATCGATTTCGCACCAACTTTCTTTCTACAAGAAATTTTCTGAATTTTCGGGAAACCGAAAGTAAATGTTCAACCGGGAACGCTTGGAAGAGAAAGAAGAGTGTCATTTGGTGGTGGCGCCACTAAAAGAAAAAAAATGAGCCTAAGATTTTGTTGAAAGCATATATCGTTCGTGCTAAGTGCACCGTCTATACTTGTATGATAGCATCGCTAACATATTTTCTTCGGAAATTTTGCAGGTGGTATTACATTTATCAGATGTCGCAAAGAGCTAGACAGCCTCATTAGTCGGACTAAATCATGGCGGCCAGTCAAGTTTCGCCGTACTGCCTGCGTAGCATCGCTGCATCATCTTTTTGAAAGTCACTGTGGAGTTCAGTACACGTTTTTTTTTGTCTTTTTTTTTTGCTATAGAGAAAAAGGTAAACAAAATACGGGGGCCAATTGTGTGCAGCCGCCACTGAAAGTACTGGCGCCATTTCGTGACTCGGAAATGTGCACGGTATTCTGCATGTCTCATTATCGGTATTAAATATGGTTGAATAACGGTCTATGATAGTAAATTATAGTTATACCGAAACACAGTGACCGACCTTGCTTCCACCGACACTCTAGTTCCCGACTATTCCTTCTAATAATAGTGCCCAAGCTGTTCCACGCGAAGTGTTACTTGCAAGTACCTGACTCATGTCGTTGCTGCACTGTTGACGAAAATCTGCAAAATGCGAGCTTTTTTTATTTATTCGATGCGCATCTGTTTTGACGCAGAATTCTTTTCTGAGGTCAAGAGCATCTTGGCTCTCACGTGCATGCTGGAGCTGCAGTTCGGCTGCGAACCACTCACGGCCCTGTCACGGAAGTCGGAACCCATCGTTGCACTCAGGGAGAAAGATCAAAGCGTAAGTTTTGGCTTACCAAGTCAAGAAGAGCGCGTGGTATTCATTGTTTTATTGAGAATATTTAGACCTACACTGTCCGGGTTGAAATGAATAAACGTAGATTAACTCTCCCTGACTAAGGACCATCTACCCATACTCTGGAGCAGGAGCAGTTACAGAAAATAGCAGGAGCAATGCAAAAAATGGCAAATATAGCAAGACAATAGTAAGAAAAATAGAGTCAACAACAGCAAAAACAATGCAGAAATGGTTTGAAAATAAGAAATGGTATCTCCAACAGGCTTCTTAAATTATGTCAATCAAACACATTGTAATGCAACAGTGATAACCCGTAACAAGAACACACATGAAATATATTGTTACATAATCTTTTTAATATATATACAGGAGTGAAAATACAAGACAATTCAGGTGCTATGCAGAATGTAACAAGGCTATTTTTAATGGTATGCCAATTCTAAACAATTTAAACAGTACAAAAATAATAGACAATAACAGTATTTTTACGGCAAAGCTCATTTAGGGAACAGTTCCATTAAGTAAGTACGTTGTAACTTTTTTCTTTTAGTTTCGAACTACATTGTTCAATATGTTTATGTACGTAACTGTTGTTATGAAGAAGGTTAGGTATTTGGTAGAACAATGTTTGGCTTTCGAAAAGAATACTGAATTGATGGAAGTGATGTGCCCGATGAAGTAAGGATGAGGTTGTGTCGATACTCAGCATTTCCACCAACATGTTATCTCTTGTTAAAACAATTCACGATAAATAACACAGTGTATTTAAAAGAGGAACAAGGCCAATTATCAAGATAAAAGCCGGCTCGCACTCGGGACCTTAAACGCCCCCCTTGCGTATTCCTTCGCGCCAATGTGTTGCTCGGTCTGGCTAAAACATATTTCGCACCACAACAATACGACAATACAGAAGTTCATCGAAAACTTTTACGAGTCCACTAATAGGGCTAAAAAATTCATACGAACAGCCATGACTAGCAGATCTATTAGGCTGATAAATCGAGAGAACCAGGGTATATATTTGGGGAAAGATCCACATGTATGGCAGTAAAACAATTTGATAAAGTGTCACAAGAACATGACTCTTGTATGGGATGTTACTGCCTTGAAGAAGACAAGCACATTTGTCAAAACCCCGGCTCTGGTGACACCCCATGTTCAAGAATGCGCATCTGTGGAAGGACGCCTAATATGACATGCACGCAATTATTGGGCCTCACAAATAAAAGTTACCCGTGGCGTATTTCATTAGAAAGTGACTTAAATTATGCTGCAGTTTGTGACAGAGCAAAATATAGCATTTCCTGCTTTGCTTGAGGTTACTAGTCTGACTTCTTTCTTTTTCAAACTTTTTTCTCAATTTTGCTTTTATATCTTCTGCAGCTGGCTCGACCAGATGTAATTCAGAGTCTGTTGGACGCCAAGGTTCCGCAGGAGCTCCTCAGATGGCGGGAATTTCGCGAGCGTACCGACGACAAAGGCGAGTAAAAATGATGCAAAAACTTCTCTTCTCAAATGCTTTTGGAAAGCTCTGTGTATAACAGGGATGATGAATTCGTCACTGATTTTCTGAAAGTATAAGCAATTATCGAGCAAGTGTTGTTTCACGTAAGAACGGCCTTCAGATTGGTGTAGTACAAAGTGGGCGAAGCTGAAGCTGAAAATTGCCCGAATTGCTTTTGGTTAACCTTATATTAATCTCTTCATCGTTATTTCTACAGGAAACTTCTTGATGCCACTTCAGGCCGTTGCAACCAACGCCGCCACCGTATTAACTGCTGGGTAAGTAGACAATGTTTGATGCCGTCAATTTTGTACTCCAACGGTATTTCCGAAACCACCGCAAAAACACATATTACCGCTTTTAGTCCACATTGACACAATCTAAAAAGAAGTATTAGGTTACGTATAATGTACTAATTTCAAACAGACTCAAGCGGGTGAGAGCACAATGCCAAATCGTAGAAAAACAATGAGATTATTGCGCACTTTTCCTCCAAAGCAATATTCATTACGCGTAGATGTCGCACAGCATCATGAACATCAAACAATACAACTTAGCGTTTCGGGACATAAGCGAAAGGCACTCATATAAATAAGCAGGATTACCTTAAATTATACTTGATTGCAATTAACATGTTCCTTTCTTCCTCTCTTCTGCAATACACCAACTCCTACGCAGTGCTTTTATTTCCAATTTCAATGTTCTTGTTCTGAAAACCTTGCATTTTTCATTATGTTTCTGTTCATTTCGCAAGTTTTTTAAGCATTTTCTTTCATTTTATCTGTCTTCAGAAAGATGAGATCGCGTTATCGCGGTCCTGGCCTATACCCGAGGACTTTTCTTTTAATTTATACGTGTATCTATTTCTTTCAGAAAAGCCTGTAACACAGCCACATAAGCAGCCATATTGAAACCGGTAAGCGCACCGAGACAAGAACAACGAAAACAAACACACGTTCATTGCCCCTTGTCTTGGTGCGCTTTCTTGTTTCAATACGTCACTATACCAACTAGCTAGGATCCCACCCTCCAATGAGTAACAGCACTGTCTCCCACTTTAACACCTAAAAGAATTTCTCGTCAAATATTTTTTTTATCTCCCGCTCATTATTCTGCAGTATTGTGCACAATCGTATGCTATAATCTATGCTGCTCGTTGCTCACTTATATTCCATAGTCTAAATCATTCTGCTTTAAGTATACTACCTTGCACGCACGATCAGCACCAGTAATCCTGGAAAAGCTATCTAAACGATGCCACTAACGGAATACACTAACAAGAATACACTAACAGCGCCACTGTGATAACAATCACAGGATAATTCCTCAGTGACTTGCAACTCCTGGTTGATTCCAATCTGGTATCTTTCTTGATGCACAAGGTTCGAGACTGTTTCCAGCCAGCGGATCCACCTGCGCCTTCTGTCTCGCCAAGCACCCTGAGGTGCAGGAAAAGGGTCAGGCAAGAGGTCAACGCAGTCTACGAAAAATACGTGAGTAAAGAGCTCTTCGTAACCTGGCGGATTTTTGGATGATTACACAAAACACCGACTATAAGGCTAACTGCAAACGATGTTCTATTTCTGGGTGAGTCCCAATACTCCCCATAGACAGCTAGACAGCTAAGCTGGGCAGCGACCATACTGACTCTCATTTCATGTCTCACATAGCCGAAGTGAAAGTTTCGTGAGGACAGCATGGCAGACGAATACGATGCAGGCTACTTCATTCTCCGAACAAGATGGCGGTCTTACAGAAGGCTAGAAACTCTCCGAGTAGGTCACCAGCTCAAAGGAACACACCACCAGGGTTTCTTACGCTTTTAAATTTAGCTACGTTGACATTTTTATAGGTTGGAACACGAAATAAGTTAAAAGCACGGCAATTTTATTAAATATTCTTAGCTTTCTCTTGCCGTTGCGAGGTGACATCACGTCGCTCAGACGCATCCAGGCATGCTCCAATAATCGTGCGACTCGGTCTCGATGCTGTCGTCTAACCACACAGCGTAGACTATCTACGACGCTTTCCATATTTGGAACACATCCATCTGTTCACTTTATCAGATGCGTTAGCAACGGCTCTTATACGGAATTACGTATACAACATTTGCAGCGAGTCTTAAAATCGCGCATTGCCCGGGATAGTCCTGTGACGTTTCTGCAGAGGTGAGCGCTGAAGCGGTATAGGAGGAGGAGACGTGGATGGAGAACATGCGTACTTGTAACAAACGCTTGCTTTCAGAAAGAAACCTTTTTCATTACTGTTGTTGTCGTTGTTGATTATGCTCGTAGTAATACTCTGGTGTCAACTAACTGTGCTGATGCTGATGCTGTTGGTGTTACCCGTACTGCTAGGCACCTCTGTGCCAAGTACCAGTGTTTCTGATGTTGCCGTTACCTATATGGCTCCGAATTCCCCGTGTTCTGTAACGTACACGCAGTACTTAAACCCAGAGATAAAACTTTTTAAGAGCTGTTTTCAGAATCCACAACACACTGTTGAGGTGTCCTCGTTTTATACTTTCTACAGCATGACAGAAGGTGTCACTGATCCCGTTAATTGGGAGGAAATCGCCGGCCAGATTCTGACGGCAGACGTATCGGCACCCCGAAACGCCCCACACAAGCGCGGACAATTTAGAGTTAGTCCTTCTGGTGCGCCAGCGAACGCCGTTTGTGGTCCAAAGACCGAGTCAGAGCCAAGATTTAATAACACAAGCAAATTATATATTGTGAAGTACCAGTAATGGGTTGCAGGAAGCAGTCACGAGTAGCGTCAGAGCAATGCCCTAAAGAAAAGCTTATTTGAGCGAACTTGTGCTCTTGCAAGGAAAACTACGGAACCACACTGTGGCTGACAGACCGCCGAGAAGCGTAGCCTGGCAACTAACTGCAATCGTTCGAGGCCACACGAAAAAACGGTTCGCACACCCTTCTCGCCCTCACGCATATCCGTCATCGGGCTTGAGATCGGCGCCTGCGCAGAACTGAATCCGATGTGCCCCGTTTATTAGAAAACGCCGCACTACAAAAAGAAAACATTCGATTGCAGTGCAGGCACAGCTGGCGCGAAGATAACCAGTCCGTAGCATCACACGTGGCAATATTCTTAGTCAAGGCAGTACGACAACACACAAACATGCATACTCGGCAGGTATCTATCACAATGAAACTCACAATATGACTCAGGTGGTGTTTAAAACAATATGAACAATCAAATAAATCGCGCTACAAATGCAATTTCATGCATTACAAACTAATCAAGAACGCACAAAGTCTTGAAAATTCACCGAACGTATCCAGTCCACAATTCTTGAAACGTATCCCCTGATGTTTCTCTTCTAGGAAACACTCACGCAGACTCCAGCGCTCGTCGTCGTCGTTCCCTTCTGTCGTCAGCCCCGAATGTTTCTCTTCCAGGAAACACTCTTCAAGACTTTCACAGCTTTTACGGCGTAATCATTCGATTTTTCCAGATCGACTGACTGCACTTCATCGTACAACACAACTCCCTTTAACAACATAACTTCTTCGTAGACTTCACCATCCTACTCACTCACTCCCTCACTGTCACTCACTGTCACTGCTTGAGACTCCGTCGCCACCTACTTACATCCTTTCGCGCCTTGATTCGCGAAGCTTCCAGGTTTCTCCTCAGCGCGTAGCACAAACAAAGCTAGGGAAATGGCGAGATTTTTCTCGACGGTTCCACTCGTCGTGGCCGTTACTCGGCGTTGCATCATGCTTCCTTTCGTGATGCTTCTAGACTCCACTCGCCCTTTGATCCTCTACGGTTCGTTGTCGGTGGCCGTTACGAGTGGGTGATGGGCGCGCTCGCTGTTTCTTTTGATTGTTGTCTTTTATGGAACTCGAAATTGCTTTATCCCAGGGTCCACCACGGCTCCACTGACGTATTTCCGTCACGGATATGATTTCGTAAAATATGAGCAGACTGCAAATTAAAAAAAAACTAGAAGAAAAAGTTCCGTCGCGGGGCGATGAACCTGCGACCACGCGCTCAGCGCACGGCGAAACCACTAGGCCACAGAGCGCACGTTCTTCAGCTCACTAACGGCGAGCTATTTATTACAATTTATACCGTTGGCGGTTCTCAGAGTTCGGTGACTTCGGTTCGTTTTCGTCATCACTAGCGAGATAGCGCGAAGGTGGTGCGGAGGGCGCGCTCTAAAGTTCGTCGCACTCTCGTAGCAACGCGCTCGCGCCTCCACAGGGCGTGGTCGCTCGTGCGCGCGATTATCTCGTGATTGGGGCATTGGGGCGCTTTGTAAGTCTTGTGCTTCCACCGCAAGTTTGCTTTGAAGTTACAGTGGTTAAAGAGTGCACGGAAGTCACTTCGCTCACGGCGGCCGCGGCGGCCGCGTTTACGAAAGGCGCGAGCTGCTCACACGAAGTAACAATTGTGACATTTGTTTGCGCTCATCCTGTGCATACTTGTATACTTGTGCGTTCGTTTCGTGCGTCGTTCTTTGTGTTTGAGGAGCGCGCTTTAAGTGTCGAGCTGAGCAGTTAGTCCCCGCTCGTCCTGTATATGCTCATTTCGTGCTACCTTTCTGCTTGAGAAGTGAGCTGCAAGTTTCGAACTGCTTGCCTGTTCTTCGCGTGACATTACAATGTGTTGCTGTAGCATTCATTCCTTCGCCCGTGTCACGAAACAATGGTCCTCTGTGAAGACACATTTCATTTTCGTGTTATACCGATTCCTGTGACAGAGGGATCATCCTTGTTTTGTTTTTTTTTGTTGTTCTTGTTTTTTTTCAATGCGCTTTTTTTTTCAATACGCCGCACGTTTAAATCGGTGACGCGCGTTTGTGAGAGAAGGTCTCGACGCTCGTTTGTGACATTCATTTGTGGAATTGAGCGCTCGTTTGTGACAGAAGGTCTGGACGTATCGTGTTCTGATCTTGCAGGGAGGCTTCACCTACGATGCCATCAAAGACCTTACCTACACAAGGCAAACAGTTGACGAATCCCTGCGTCTCTACCCACCAGTCGTTGCGTAAGTATTGATTAAAGGAATCTGAATTGGTTTAGAGTAATTGTAAATCAGGTTGGTTGGAAATGCTACACTGTTTAGCCACGCACTCAAAAAAATGAATGGGATGTCAATGCGAACTTATTAATATTATAAATAACGTACACGCTCATACAAATGAGGACACAAGGCACGTGAACGGCCACAGAATGCTGCCCTAGGGCAGCGTTCTGTGGCCACTGTGGCCGCATTGTCGGGCCAGCGTGCACCACCGCTGGCCCGACAATGCGGACAGCGTGCGCCGCCGTAGCAGAAGATGGGGTTCAACACCACGCTCCTCAAGCGTCTGCGCATGCGCAAACTGCTACCGACGCGCGACTGCAGCGCTGGCCCCATCGCGATGCCATTCGCTCCGAGACTTCCCCTAAGTGTGAAACCAGCCTGTACATATGCCACACAAAGTATCTAAAGCAAGTAAAAATGTTTTCCAAAGATGTTAAACAAACACTGTACTTCTTATATATTACGTCTGACCTAGATTACGCCTCTATGATATGGGACCCTTACCAGGACTATTTGATATAAGTAGTACAAAAGCTTCAAAATCAGGCGGCAGGGTTCGTCTCCAGTAACAACCCTTTTCCAAAGTGTTACTCAGTTAACAGTATTGCTGAGCTTGGGAAACTTTAACAACTAGAGAAAAAAGCTGACCAGTCAGATTCTTTCACTCTATCTTTTATAATTAAACAGGCATTGAGAGCCGCACCTCCCTGTCAGAACCATCCTATATTTCGACTAGGCACGACCACTGCAACAAAGTACACGCATACTGTTGTAACACAGACCATTTTTTCAAGTCATTTTTTCCACAAACTCTATGAGATTGGAAGTTGTTACTGGAAGGCTACGTTTCTGTCTCCGATAATAATGAATTTTATTTCCCTGATTGTGTTTACAATAATGTACAATTGACCTTGTTTTGTGTGAGATTTCTGTTACCTTTGAAAATGCTTAACCTATTGGCTTTTCCACCTTGTTCACCTTGATGTCAACCTTGTTTTATATATTTTTGTTCCTTACCACTCTAAAACATGTAGCACGTGGTACTAAATTGTCTCCCCTGCGATAATGTCTTCGAGGCAACGCAGGTGTCCTGTCAATAAATAAATAAAATATATCTTTCCTATTCGTGCCATAACAGTGAACAATTATTAATTTTATTACTATTATAACACTAGAAATCGCATGTACTGATTTCTCGTTATCATTCATTGTTACGTACGAAATCGGCACAACTCTATTGTCTTTGTGCCATTCCTGATGCCATTTGCGACGTCCCAATACCGCTTTTGCAGTAGTGTGCTGATTGTTCTGTATTTGTTCCTTTCCACCAATATTGCTAGATTCGCATCAAGGAAGGCGTCCTGCGATTACCTCTACAAGGACATGGTGCTGCCAAAGGGCCTGAGCATTATGGCTTGCACAGAGCAAATACACAAGGACCCCCCGATTTTGGGATCGGCCGGAAGAGTTTGACCCTGAAAGGCAAGTGCCTCACATGTCAACGTTTTCTTCTTTTATTGCGACACTTCCAGCGGGTTTTTATCGTCGCCGTCATGTTCTGTATAAATGCCAAATGGATAAGAGCACGCCGGCGCATCGTGCGTTCTACGCGCTAGTAAAAGCACGCGAGCGCTGGGGTCGAGCGCGGCTGAAGCAGAGATGAATAGAGTCGGCTTGCTCCGTCGCATGAAGGGCAAGTGGGATAATATCAACCCGCGCGAGAAGCCTGGCATCGGGCTCGTCAAGCAGAGAGCAAACGCCCCGCACGTGTTTGATTGAGCGTATGAGCGTGAAGGGGCGTGGAGGGGGGCAGTGCTGCGTCGCTCGAGCAGCAACTGCGAACTTTGATAAGGGTGCGGTGGGGAGGGCTGGCTCGCGCGCTGTTTCGATAGACATCACGCGACGGCTCCTATACGGGGTGTGCTCGAACCGCTTACATTGTGCTGAGACGACAGAGAGCAGGAAAACCATTTCGCTTCTTGGAGCAGCCGCATTCGTTTAAACCGGCGTTTTTTGGGGTTATGCGAGATCGGATTTAAAAGAGTTAACGGGTAGCCGTACTTCATATACCATTCCCATTGGTTTGCTGTCGCATTCAATGCTTCACCCTTGCAACGAAACCGTGATTTTTTGTTCTTGTTGTTCCAGCAGATGAACGATTTTTCCTATATTTCTTGGGGCATAGAACACAACTTACGTGTCAGTCCGACAATGAAAATATTGCTTATTCTTTGTGTTAATAAGACTCACAAATAGAAGAGTTTTTATGGATTCAACTTGTATTTCATACGTTCCTCCGTGATTTTTTCGTACTTCGAGGCACCGTTTCATAATTATTCTTTGCCTGCTGAACTAGTTTGCAGTGCGAAATAAAAATAGAAGCTCTATATCTGAAAGTTACTTGCGTAAAAAATGGAAGGGCTTATAAATTAGTAGGAATACAATTCTGGGAAGAGAATTCGAAAGAACGACAATGCAAGCGCATTATGTGGCCATGGCTCGGAAGCCACATTGTCTATTGTGTTAGCACCTCGCAGTGTTCATGTAAAGGAATATTCGGAATTATTTTCCTTGTTCGAAGTCTCGGTCCTCCAGGGCTGTGAAGAAAAACTGACTGAATTGTTTACATGCTCAAGACGGCTAGAGCATTGTTGACGCAAATGAAGAAAACACGGACAATAAGTTTTCAATACAGCTTGACAATAATCTTTGTACGAAACGACAATAAAAGACAGCTTGCCGTCATGCGAGTGCTGGTATTGGCCATGACCCAGATGAATTGAAAACAGCTTTATTAGGTCCTGCGGATCGCGACTGGGTCGCGGTCAAAGTTCAGTCCCATGCAAGAACCGGCGAGCCTAACCTGTCGGCCAGTTTCAATGTTAATCTTGGATATTCTGATATCCATTTATCAACGCTACTTTATCCCTTCGCCACCATATTGACCCACTCGTTTACTTTCATCTAT
Source organism: Rhipicephalus appendiculatus (assembly GCA_030522465.1). Lineage (NCBI taxonomy): Eukaryota > Metazoa > Arthropoda > Arachnida > Ixodida > Ixodidae > Rhipicephalus > Rhipicephalus appendiculatus. The sequence goes on along the minus strand of JALIZH010010194.1, from coordinate 32,561 downwards.
ACATGTCTGTATTCCTCTATCTACAAAAATTGGAGGTTACCCTGCACTCCGTTTCATGCATCTGGTCCAACGAAATGGAAGCTAGCTAGACTTCTTGCAGTAAATGCTTTGACAACAAGAAATCAGTTCAATGATAATGCCACAGTAATCTAATTTGTTTTTCATTTTTATACGAACGAGTAGACGTAGATGTCTTGCGCCTTAAAAATAAACGCAGTTATTCATACCCTTGTCCAGTGGGTTGTTCTGGATCATTTAGAGTCTTTTTGTTTTCGTATCGTGGCCTCCGCGATGAGTTACTGTAGCGTGCAGCCGGAGATAATCGCGGAGGTCACGTTTACAACGGCGAAATCCAAGCGCGAGACGCGCATACCTTCGCATTTTGCTGACAGACCCTCTTGCATAGCTTCATCAGTGTTTACCCTCATGTATGAAATGGAGTATAATCCTTGCCTTAGGTGTCTGCTAATGGTGTGCTAATGGTGTATTCCTTCAATATTTTTTGTGGTTCATCGCATAGCCTATGCAGATCTCAGAGGCGACGTAGAAATAAGCGCGTGGTTGAGATCTCCTCCGTTAGGTGCCGCGAAGATCCCAGCTGGTCACACGAGCATCTGCTCTTTGAACACACTCATTAGGTTAATTTTTATTCATTATTTTGACAGCTAATTCGCCCTCATTTTAGGTAGACTTATGCTCCTTTATAATACGTATGTAATATAACTATCAACTTGAACCAGAACCATCGATTTCCTTCCAGTTTTATTTTTCGAAGACTTTTTCTCAGTATTCGATAAACTGGAAGTAAAGTGCTCATCCTTGGTTGATGCAGATTCTCTCCAGAACAGAAGGCAGCCAGGAATCCCCTCGCATTCCAGCCTTTCGGCATGGGGGCCCGCAACTGCGTCGGCATGCGGTTGGCTCAGGTCGAGCTGACTCTCATTGTTGCCAAGCTTGTGCATAGGTTCCGACTGCACTTGGGTTCCAGACATGCAAATGTAAGTAAGCCTCGTGAACTGTCTAGAAAGTTGTCCACGGGCATTTCCGAGCGTTTTGGGAGACAGAACAACTTGTTCTTGAAGAGCCAGGGTAGGGGCCAGTTGGTTGTACATAGTATAAACTTTTTTTGCGCTACAAGTGAACAAAATCGACGAAGAAAATGGTACGCAGATCACTCACCCCGGCAACATGGCCACTCATTGCAACAGGTGTCAATGTCATCCAAAATTTGATTGCACAACGATTGTCTCGCGATGTCACAACTCAAAGGAAAGGGAAATTATCGAAGCCTTCGCGATGCACCGCGCCGGCGTTGACACCTGTGTTAGCGCTCCTTCATTATCACTAACACAAGCTGAAGTGTCATTCCTTCAAGGCAAGGAGGCTAACAGACCTAGAGAAACGTGTGTACCGGATCAAGCATAGATCCTCTCTTGACACAGTTCTTACGCATGCGTGTTTTTTGTTGTTTTTGTGTTCCCCTTCCTTGTGTGTATATATCTTGTCATGATCCTGTGAAAATAAACAGTTGTTAGTTCGCGCTTGTGTTGTCCCGTACCATTTTCTTCGTCGATTTTGTTCACTTGTAGCGCAAAAAAGTTTAAACTTGTTCTTGTTTTGATGATTTACTATGAGCGGATATAAGATAGATAGATAGATAGATAGATAGATAGATAGATAGATAGATAGATAGATAGATAGATAGATAGATAGATAGATAGATAGATAGATAGATAGATAGATAGATAGATAGATAGATAGATAGATAGATAGATAGATAGATAGATAGATAGATAGATAGATAGATAGGGAATCTTAGTTGTCCAGTGCACTCGTGCGTATATTTCCCCGTTCGTGAATCTTATTAACTGTCTAAAAGTAGAGCCTCGTCCATTCTGGACGAGTAGAGCCTCGTCCAGAATGGTTTGCACAAGACGTCAGACCTTGTGCAAACCATTCTCAGCTGTCGAGAAAAGTTGTCCTTTACACACTAAACCACCGGTAGGGCTCTGTGAACAGCATTTCTTCATGCACTTAACAAAACACCTATTTTCCTCAATATGATTGAGTCTTCGATGCACTGTGGAAGACGTAAGTGCCAAAACATTGACGCGTATGGAAATAAACAAGAAAAAAAATGATGGCCCTTCAGAGTACGAATGATGCCGCGCCCGTGTTTGTCATGTTCTTGTGCAACGTACCATGCGTGCCTTATTGTGAACCTACGCATTGCAAAGGTGCACACATTTACGGCACAAAGTTTAAGAACTAGACAGTTTTTTGCCTGAGAGTCTGAGAGAGCGCGTGCTTCGGCTTTCACCTTGCAAAAACAGTTGCCGCTTGGGTTTTCACGTCGACAACTTGGTTGAAAGGGTCGCGCTGGTCAATAACGTTGCGGAGACGCGCTAACCCGATTTCACAGAAGTGCTTCGAATGGCGATGAAAGATGCGAAATTCTCGTAAAATCTAATTTCCAAGCTTTTAAGCGCGCCGAATTATTTCCTGTTACAGGGAAGGTTGTGTTGCCTGGCGCGGCTCAGTAATGGTGGATAAACTTTATTGCAGGAAGTTTCGTTCTGTCCCGTATTGTAGCTCTATTCGCGGAACAGGGTTCACAACTTTGCATGACACAACCAGTGCACTGGATATATATATATATATTATATATATACACGCACACACACACACACACACACATATATATATATATATATATATATATATATATATATATATATATATATATATATATATATATATATATATATATATATATAAAGACGCAAGCGCTTTCGAAGAGTCACATTCGTTTATTTTGTGTTTCATTTCCTTATCAAGCAGACCGACTGCTTTTTTTTTGTTTAATCTGCTTCTTGCGCGCAGATCGCATAAAAGGTGATTGTGTCGCACACAAGTCTCCCAATTTTCATGCGTATTTATTCTGTGGAATTATTGGCGCATTCGAGTGGTGAGAGAGCAGAAGTAGTCGGTTGACTAAGCTTGTCTACACATGCTGCTTTGGTCACTTAGTCGGCCCGCTTTCATCATTTGTTTTTGATTTGCCAATAACGTATCTCCTTTCCTGCGCCTTAATCAGCGCTTCTATCCAGGGCAAATCATCTGCATCTTCCAGCTATCCTGCCCTACATTAAAGGGACATTAAGGTTGAAATGAATCGATTCAGACTGATCAATAATGCTGTCAAAACCTTATTTTCGTTAATTTCAGCGCCATAGAATTATTTATAGAAAAAGAGATTCAAGGTTATAGTTTCATTTTTAAATTTCGCGCCGGATACTCCGCACATGACGTCAGGGATTTCAAACCGCTTTGTTTCGTAGTTTGGCGACATTGGTTCAACGAAGTATCCTGAAACTTGGTATGCTATACCTCTGGCTCCCGCGGAGGATAATGTCCTACACACTCACGAGCTAGGAATTACGTAGGCCCGAGTAGACGCCGTTAAAATCTATGACGTCACGGCCGTTAGTGCTGGAACCTCACGGTGGCGTCGCCTACCGGCATTTTGGTTTCGCGCGTTTTCTCGCTTACCAGGCACCTTCTCGCGGCAAGTGGGATGATTTTGGTATTGCGAAAGAGTAAGCTACAAATACGGGAAAAATATTCTTTTGCTTTAGGGTCCCTTTAACGAAAATTATCTACGGTCTCTTATTAAACTACCCACTTTCGTTTTACTGAAACATTCTGTCGGCCATTCCTATAATTCCGTATGTTTTGGTATCATTCTTCGAAAATATATGGAAAACATATGAAATCTATATCGATTCAGTAAGAAAACAAGTGAAGTTATTGGAATGACATACAAAACATTCGGTAGGGTTATGAACTAAGCCTGCATTTTATCTCGCCTCCGAACAATGGCCACAATCTAAGCCAGTTGAGAGCGTTCTTTGGTGTCCACATCATGACCACATAAAAACATTAAAGCACAACTAACCGATATGCAGAATCGAAGATGTGCCGGCTTCGTGGTAGTAGAGCACTAGCCCCGCTTCCGCGACAGAAGTTGAGAAAGGGGCGCAAATTGTGCGCATCAGAGTGTTGAAAAGTACTGCCGCAGTAGTGGTGACGTCCTGACCATAGACGTGCGCAGCGTTGTTCATGAACGGAGGGAGGGGGCTGGGAAAGGGGCAAGCTTTAGCGGACGCCCCCTCTCCCCCTCCCCCCCCCCCCCCCGTATTGGCCGAGTCCGAAAGAAAACAAGTTTCGGAATGGATGCAACAATTAAAATTAGTGTTAACGGACTTCTCACAACGACCTGGCCTTGGTTTCCGGAGCTGAAGGTGGGAAGTAAGCATTCTTAGCACGCAACATCAGGGGTCTTCAGCACTCAATATAGGTCGAAAACCTGCATGGCCACAACCAGGCACTTTCAACGACGACGTGACAGGTTCAATTGAGTAAAGCTACACTCAAAGACTAAAAAAGAGCCCTCTGACTCTTTTTTTTTCTTTCTGATAGTTCTGACTTGCCAAGCATATGACTCCTTTTAAAGAGGCACGTCAACTCTGTATTTCGGTTTCGAAAAACTTTATTAATAAATGTCCGAAGGCGTGTGCCCTAGCACACGGCGGGCCGCTCCCACGACGGGACAGTAAAGTGCTGGACACATGGTGCGATTCGGCATCCGATCCGACGTGCGGCGCCGCACGCGGCGTACGACGATTCACGACACATGGGGCGAACGAGCAATCGGCGCGCAGGCTCCGCCCCCACACACGGCACCTCAGCTTGCACGCTCGGAAAACATCGTATCCTCTACATTTAGTACAAAACAAACAACCTCACACAGTCATGCTTCGTTCTCTAAGAACATTGCCAACAAAGCTACGCCTTCGCGAGCTACAATCATCGCAACAGCTCACATTCACTCACGACTACGAGCGTAGGCCTAGCTAGGCGGACGCTCTCGGTAGCGCCGCTCGAGTTCAAACGCGAGCTGATTGTCGAGCGCTTATTTTTGCCAGCACGATAAAAGCTTGTGCTCTAACATGACTCGTTTACACGCGCAATTGGTGTTATCGACGGCCTCGATGTGAAGAGCAAGGGTGGGAACGAAGCGAGCCGGTTCGCCGAGACGGCCGGTGCCAATGTTTACCTGTGAAACGGCCTTCCATCACGGCTCAATATCTCGTTGGTGGTTCGGAAACGGACGTCGCCTTGCAGAAATGGCACACTGCAAGCATCACTTTATTCAATCATGACGTATTTCACGTCAGAAACAGTTTATCCAATGTTTTTCATGCCACCGACAACGGCGATATCCACAAATACCAGGACGATCTTGAGCCATCGCAGCCGTCGCAGCGGCAGCGGCGGGGAACGAACCACCGGCACAGGTTGGCACGGGCGCCACCAGTGGCGCCGCTTGTCGAGCTCCCGCGCTGCCATTGGCTGCGGCCGCCCGACCGGAGCGGTAGCCGCGCGGCAACATTCAGCAAGTTGGATGTCCGCGCGGCGTGCGAATCGGCGCCGCATGCTGTTGGAACCTGTTGGACGTCTGTCGTATGCGGCTGTTGGCACGAACAGCCGTACGGCAAATCGCATCCGAATTCGCACCATGTGTCCAGCACTTAAGGCCGAGACCTACTGCCGCATCGTGGGCCCTCTGGACAGCCCAAAGTTGTGATTGGATGTTCCGGACTCCTCAGAGCGGAGCCCCACTTGCTGGCCGATGCTGTATCAGTGCCACGTACCGAAGGGCACTCCCAGAGCATGTGGTGTAAGGTGGCTAAACTGCCACATTTCGAACATGAGTTAGTTAAATAAACATCAGGATAAAGCTTGTGGAGAAAGGCAGGGTTGGGATACGTTTCCGTTTGAAGTAATCTCAATGTCCAGTGCCTGCGCTCTAATTAACTTCCTATGTGGAGGTGGAAAAACTCTCCTATCCATAGCGAAGTGCTGGGTAACTTCATTGTAAGTAGTTGGTGGATCTCTATTTACCAAGTCTCCAGGTTGACCCAGAGGTCCTCCATGGCCGCGGACAGCTAACCCTCGCGCCCTGGAGTGGGCCAACTCATTGAGATTGATAGTTCCTTCTCCAATGGTTCCCATGTGAGCCGGGAACCATGTAAGGTTGTGTGTTGTAAGTGTCTTCTCACCGAGTATTTCTTTGGCCTCTTTGCACAAAGCGCCAACACTGCAAGCCCGAATGGCCGCCCTAGAATCACTAAATATATTCGCATGATTTTGATCTAAGAGAGCTAAGGCAATGGCAACCTGCTCGGCGGCATTAGCACTTCGAGCGCATACCGACGCCGCATTAATGGTAACCCCCTTTTGGTTAATTGCCACTACCACAAACCGGTCCCTATTGTGTTCGTATTGCGCCGCGTCTACGAAACAGGCACCCCCCGTCGAGATCCGCAACTTGTCGGAGAAGGGCCTGAGCTCGCGCTCTCCGCCTTCCTACATTTCGCTGGGGATGCATGTTCCTGCGGGGCAGGTGAGATGATAATATCCTCCTTCTGATCCCTCGTCAACCCTTGGTACAGAGCATCAATCTGAGCTGGTTGGGTACCCATATCCGCGAGAATCCTCCTCCCCGCTTTTGAGCCAGAAAGCCTAATTACCTGTGCTCTTTCTTGCGCTTCAGCGATTTCTTCTAATGTATTATGAATACCCAACTGCAGGAGACGATCCGTGTGGGTATAGTTGGGGAGCCCCAGGGCACCCTCTTTACTGCCCTCCTAATCATCGCATTAAGCTTGTCCCTTTCAGCTCTCTTCCAAACGTGCATTGCCGCCACATATGCAAAGTGGCACAACAGAAAGGCATGTATAAGCCTGACCAAGTTTTCCTCAGATAGTCCTGCCCTTCGATTAGCCACCCGCCTAATTAGCCTAATAACACTATCTGTCTGGAAATTATTATACTCTCTTCGAAGAGTCGTGTGACCCACCGTAGAATGAACATTTTCCTTAAAGAGAGTCTATACATGCAAGTCAGGACCCGCCGAAAGGAGTCACACATAGAGTGTATGGGAAGGCTTGGCGCTTCCCTTCAATGATTAAAGGTGTGGTCGCCCCCCCCCCCCCCCATGTGCGCACGCCTATGGCCCTGACACCTACTAACAAGCACCACTCGTGCACGGATGCTTAAAAATGTTCAGGGACACACTGCTGTCACATTGTAAACCAACAAATTCAAACTGACGTCATTTGATGGTTCCGTCGATCTTTCGCACTGGAAGTTCTCAGAAGCGCCAATCTCAAATTGCTTGGCCAGTTGGTTCATGGTTGAAGCAAGAAAAAAAAAAGAAAGTCAGCGAAAATTAAGGCACCGGAGAAAATAGAGGGTGATTGTTTGTGTGTCTGCTCTATTTTGTGCCTTGTCCTGATTTTCACTTTTTTTTTCGCTTCAAAGTTAATCTCACGAATGGACATCATAATTTCATCGCCTTTCTTCTCTCTCTCTCTCTCTCTGTTAACTGCAGGGTGAATTAGAGAGGAAGACGGAATCTATCATCGCTTCGCCAAAGAATGGAGTGTGGATTCGGGTGGAGAAGATCTGATAGCGACGGCCAATCGACTCCAAT